>PVLA01011806.1:0-49781 GCA_004027455.1 Hydrochoerus hydrochaeris | reverse complement strand
TGGTACTTCTTGTTATTCTTTTCTCTGCAGCTTCCCCAAGGGTCCCACAGCTGGTCCCAGCCACAGCAGTCGCCCCATGGCTACTCCAGGACACATCTGCTTTGGCTCCAGCAAGCTCTGGTCCTGGGTCCTCCTCCCTCCTGTGACTCCACCCCACAGGTGGACACTGCCTCGTCCCTCTGGATGACACTGCCCCTCCACAGCTGTCCCCAGCCAGGTCCATATGACTCCCTTCCCAGAGATGACACAGAAAGGCTGACACTGCTCCTGTGCAGGCCCCTCCCGTTCTTCCGAGTCCCTGCCCATGCCCTCACTGGGTCAGTCTATGTGCTGCCTCCCCCTATGCCGCAGTGTCAGTCCTGACAAAGCCTTTCCAGGGGTGCACTGTCACCTCTCTATCTCCACAGCAGGCTGAGATGCTGCTGGCAACACTCAAGGCCCCTGCTCCCAGGAGTGGCCAGCAGCCTGGGGAGGTGAGACTGAGGGGAGCTCACGCAGAGAATGTTGGGCAGCGAGGAGGATGGCCAGAAGCCGGCAGCTCCGCTCCAGTGACCTGAGTTCCTGAGGTCCATCAGTACTGGCTCTGGCGGACAGGAGGTGACAGAGGGCTGAAAACATGAGCGGGTGACCACCCCGCGGGCATTCCAAACCCAGAGCTGTTAACACTCTGAGAGTTACAGCCCAGCTATTCATGATTTCCATCTGAATGGAGCAAAAGGTCCCTCAGCCAACTGGGGACATTCAGAACCCTTGCTGTTGGCTAATCTGAAATATATAATTAATTGTTGCCAGCCATAGTTAAGAACACACTTTGTGTGTTTGTATGTGTGTGTGTGTGTGTGTGTGTGTGTAATAAACGATCTGTGAAAGACATGGAGAGCAGGAAATGGGGTCCTCAGAGCAACCTACAACAAAGCAAGCAGACCCCAATGCAGCAGGTTAATGTGCCCCAAAACAATGTGCCCACACCCTGCACACCCTGATACCCAGCACGTGCCCTTATATGGGGAAGGAGCTTTGCAGGTGTAATGAAGAATCATGAGATGACCTCACTCTGGGTTAAGGCAAATCCTACAGGAAGAGAAAGGAGAGGGAGATTTTGACTGAGACACCAGAAGGGGAGAGGCCATGGGAAGAAGATGGGGCACTGGAGCAACATGGCCACAAGCCAAGCAGCACCCGGAGTCCCCAGAAGCTGAGGAGGGAGAAGGGATTCCCCCGGGAGCCTTTAGAGGGAACACGGGCCTGAATGCACCTCGATTTTGGATTTGTGGCCTCCAGAACTGTTAGAGAATAAATTTCTATTATTTCAGGCCATCCTGTTTGGAAAGCTTTGTTACTGTAGCCTTAGGAAATCCACACACCACCCCAGGCCTATCACTTACAACTACACAGGCTGTATGGCTTCCTGTTTTGCAAATAAAGTTTACTGGAACACAGCCACGCACCTTGTCTCTGGCTGCTTTCGAGCTGTGATGGTAAAACGGCATTCCTGCCTCACAAACCTGCGCCAGAACCCACAGAACCTTAAATATTTATTTTCTGACTTTTTGAGGAAAAAAACCTAGACAACCCTCATCTTCGATGTATAGAGTGTTCAGCTCTGTCTTTTGTCCTACCCCTTAGCAAGGTCACAACGCACACGTCTCCCACTGGCTGACCCAACCTGAAGCGGCAGGCATGGGATTTAAAGGTAAGTTAGCTTTTGTTGATTAAAAACAACAGGGAATTATTTAATGGTAAAAAGAAATCACAGTGCCAAAGGTCACCCGATATAAAGGATGTCCCCGTCCACCTGGAGACTCATACCTGCTCCTCTCCACAGAAGCAGTCGCTGCCCTCACTTCCCTGAGTGGTTTCAGCCAGATGGTCCCCCAAAGCCTCAGGCAGTCAGCGGGGCAGTCTTTGGAAAGGGCTTGTGGGAAGAGTTTGGAAAGGTTTGGAGATGGAAAAGTAGAGCTGGAACACTTTAGGCCGTTCTGAATGGCAGATTCTGGGGCAGCATGCTCAGTGTTTGATTCATAATGCCTAGCAGATTGTAGGCCTCAGTTTCCCTATGTCAAAAAAGGCACACCAGTATCCCTTATCTTGCCCCTGCTCTTGGAGCTGTTTTGGAATTCGAATTAATAGAGACAAAACAAGAAAACGCTTTTTCTCAACTTTGGAGGTTAAGGATCCAGGCAACTACCCACTGCTCTTGGGAACTGGCGCCCCCTGTCGACGATGCCGAGGCACTGGCGTCTTTAGGAGCTGGTGAAGAACCTGCGCCTGCGCAGAACTCAAGCGCTCAGGCCCGCCTCTCAGGGGCGTGACTTCCTCTCACTCCGGGGCTCTGGTGCCGCCTACTTCCGGGTAGGTGGGCCGACGGCTGGGCCACGTGACTTTGTTCCTGTTCGCTAAAAATGGCGGCGCCCAGGGCGGCAGCGTGAAAATTGGAGTCCAAAGACGCTGTCCGGTGGATCTGGGATAAAAAGCGGAGGGGAGCTTGCACCATGTCGCGACTGATCGTGAAGAATCTCCCGAATGGGGTGAGCGAGGGCCCGCGACTTGGGATCTGAAAATGGGACCAGCTGGGAGTTGTGTGTCGAGGGAAGAAAGTTAAAGAGTTTTTGCTATGGGGACTCGGGGCAGCTCCGGAACCTTTTGGCAGGAACCTGGGTTTCTCCCCATTTGACTGCTGGGGAATGGGGAGAGTGGCTGCTGAAGGTCTCACGGCTGACTTGTGGGTACCTGACCCCGACCTGACGGCCTTCTGGGGAGGTGCCGGTGCCTCCCGGCCCGCTCCCAGGCCCGCTTGCGCTGCTGTCGCACTTGGGGAGTATCACGGTGCGGAGTCGCGCGCGTTCCGTGTCCCTCTGTCCTCTCTCTGAGGGAAAGGAAGAATACTAAGCGGGTGTGAAAGCCAGTGAGCCGTTTATCCAGGAATACAGAGAAGGGTGGCCGAGCCGTGCCTTCCTGCTTCCTCGGCGACCACCACAGAAGCGGACTGTAGACGTTCAATAAAAATCTGCGAGATACGTAATTGAATGAAGAAAGAGAGACATGTAGATGGCTCGGTGCAGTGTGGCAGCGTGGGTCCTCCTTCCCACGTCACTTGGGTGGAGAGCCCCACACCACTCCTGTGGCCACTAAGCTTGTCCCTCACGTACCTAACGAGCCACTTGGATGGCTGGGGGTGTCTCCTGACTCTTGCCTCTATACAAATATGTAGGAGAGTCTGTTTGCCTAGAAAGAGAACAGAAAGCCGTGTCTACTCTGGTAGTTTTTCTTTCTCCCTCCTTTGTCAGATAGGGCTTTATAACAGAGATTGTGAAAATTCAAACAGTACAACAGTATATAAAGTGGGAAGCAAAAACTTGCTCCACCCTCCACTTGCTCCAGGGGTAACCATTTTTAGGGCTCCACAAAGGCGAGTCTGCATTTCTCGGCTTCCTTTAGCACTATCTGCTGACTCTCTATGCAAGATGAGGCCCTTAAGTCACCCATTCCTTCCCTGTCTGTGTTATTACTGCTTTAGTTCTTCATCCTTCACGGTCAGTGCTGTGCTTTAAAAATATCTATTCCCGCTCCATCCACTACCTGTCAGCCGTGTCTCTTCATGCCCCACTTCAGTGAGAATTTCAGTGTGGCTCACCTTTTCCCTCCCAGTTTCTGTCTCCTTGTGCATCTCGGTGTAGCTCACTCTTTGCATTGTTTAGCCTGTTGGAGTAATGAAACCATTAATAACAAAAGCATAAACAGTAGTGCGTAGCCCTTGGAGAGATTAGTGTTTCGCAGTGTTGAATCAGGTGCTTTAAATAAAATAATTTAAATAACCCCTACCTTACCACTGACCATTTTAAAGGTAGAGAAACTGAAGGTGAACTGATCTGCCTGAAGTGACACACATTTGGTAATTCGTCTGGCAGGGACCGGATGGGGTCATCTGGTCCTTGAATTTGCATTCCTGGCTACTCTGCCTACTGTCCTTCTTAGCATACTTGCATGAACTTTTCTTGCTTATTTTCCAGCAGGTAAAAAAGTTAGTAGTGAGGACTTGTGGTGTTGCTGACATTGTGGCTAGAGGTGGACAAAACTTGGTTCCTGCTTTCCTGGAGCTTGCGGGGTAGGGGAAGAGACAGACACCAGACCAAGGAGTAGGGATTGACATGTGAACCTTGTGCAGTAGGAGCACAGCAGTCCCTGGTTACCTGACTCATCTCAGGGATCTAGGAAAGGCTTCCTGGGGAGGTGATGGACTGAGGGTGAGGAGTTAGAAGTCACTCAAAAGTTTCTGGTAGAGAAATGGAAGGATCAGACTTGAGTGAGGACTTTCCCCTACCATGGGGACATGAATTCACTGTTTTGGTTTTTGTTTCAGCACTGGGGATTCAAGCCAGCTCCTTTGGATTAACCTATATTCCTAGTCTGTTTTGTTGTTGTTGTTCTTTGTCTTTTAGTGATAGGGTTTCACTATGCAGTTCACGCTGGCATTGAACTCACTTTGTGGCTCAGGCTGGCCTCAAACCCAAAGCAGTCCACCTGCCTCAGCCTCCCATGTGCTAAGATCACAGGCATGTGCCACCATACCTGGCCTCCAGCCCTTATTTATTTATTGATTGATTGCAGTACCAGGGTTGAACCCAGGGCCTCACAATAAGCTGTAGCTCCAAAACGTTCTTCATTTTTCTTATTTATGTATTTATTTATCCTTTAACTAAATTGCCCACCCTGGGTTTGAACATGGAAGCCTCCTGCCTCAGCCTTCCAGAGTGCTAGGATCATAGGCAGGTGCTACCATCTTCCACTTGGTTGTTAATTTCAAGACAGACATCACATTGCCCAGGATGGTTTTGAACTTGTCATCCTCCTACCTCAGCCTCCACTGGAATCGCAGGCACATGTCACCACAGTCAGCTGAATTCGCTGTCTCTTATACATCTGAGCTGAGCCACGGCCCTTGATTGAGTAGACCTTGAGCAGATCATTTGTTTATCATCTACGTATTCCATGTCCTCCTCTATAAAAACAGGTATGAAAGTTCGCAACTCAGCTACTGTGAGGTTTTGATGAGCTCAGGGTCAACAAGCTGCCTCAGAGAATTTCTTCCTATTGGGCTGCCAGCACCTGTAGGTCCTTGCATTGTGAGACTCATTTTTGGCTCTTGGGGGGTCCCTGAGTGCCCCCTCAACCTACTTACACAACACAGTCTCTCTGCCTGGCAAACTCACTGGGTTGTAAGGCGGCCCTGTGGGTGTTACCATGGGGAAACAGGGACCCAGCTCTGCACTGCATGGGGGCCTCTTGGCCACACTGTAACAGTGTCAGTGTGTCCACTGCTGCCTAGCAAATTACCATGAACTTAGCAGTTTGAATAGTACAAATGTATTCTTAGCATTTTGGAAGTCAGAGCCCTGAAATCGAGGTCTGGGTGGGGCTGCAGCCCTTGCAGAAGCTGTGAGGGAGAATCTGTTCCTTTACTTTCTCAGCTTCTGGAGGCCACGTGCTCTCCTGGGCTCAGAGCGCATCCTTCACCTTCAGCCTTAAAGCCAGTAACAGCATCGCCCCATGCTCTCCCTTCATTTTCACCCTTTGCTCTTTCTCAGCCTCACCCTCCTGCCTTCCTTTTCTAGGGCTCTTGCAATAACATTAGTCCCCCCTGAAAATCCAAGATCATGCCTCCTACCTGGGAATTCTTCATCACATCTGTAAAATGCCATGTCATATGACGTTAGCCACAGTTCCAGGGATTAGGATGGTGGCGTCTTTCTGGGGCTCCCATTGGCAGACTCTTGACCTAGCTCATTGTATTCGCTGATTTGTTTATTCTGACAAGCATGGGTTAGGTGTCTACTGTGTGGCAACCGTAGTGCCGATTGTGTAATTGGTCTAAGCCTCAAAGCTGCCTGGAAGGTAGGAAAGTAGCATTCGCAGCTCCGTTTCATTTCCTCGTCAGTGAAGTGGGTGGGAGCCTGCTCAGGGGCACACAGTCAGTAAATGTGGGGTGACAGCTGGGACCCGGCCTGGACAGATCAGCTTCCTTAAAGGAGGAAAGGTGTAATTTAGCTCGCAGTTTCAGGAGATTTAGTCCCTGGTTGCTTGGCTCCAAGACAGAACTATGGCTGTAGGGCCTAACAGAGCAAAGCTGTTGTATTCATGGAGGCCGGGAAGCAGAACAGGGCAGCAGCACCAGAGAAGAGTGGACAGGGACTGATGGGGTGCCCACGGTCACACCTCCGTGTCACCCCCAGGAGCATGCTTTGCTAACCCGCTAGGTGTTTCCTAATCGAATGAAGTTGATATAACAGGATTAAGAGTCACCCCAGAAAAGCTGGCGATGCCACCTCCTCATCCCAGGGCACCCTCGGGGCATCCTGGCGCCTCTGGGTTTTCAGCCCATTTTGTCCTTCTGCTCTGGAGATGCCCCAGCTCCCGCCTGTGGCACCACCTCTGTTGCAGATGAAGGAGGAACGCTTCCGGCAGCTGTTTGCCGCCTTTGGGACCCTGACCGACTGCAGCCTGAAGTTCACCAAGGATGGCAAGTTCCGCAAGTTCGGCTTCATCGGCTTCAGGTCGGAGGTGGAGGCCCAGAGAGCGCTGAGCCACTTCCACAGGAGCTTCATTGACACAGCCCGCATCACGGTGAGTCTGGGCGGCAGGGGTCTTGGTCTCAATGCCTGTCCAGAGCTAGGCCAGTGGTCTGTCCCTCGACACTTAGTCCCAGCTCTGTCCTCTTCACACTGTGAGGTCCCACACTTTCACATGTGTGAGATTCCCCGGGCAATGTTAGAGCTGTTTGCTGGCCGTGTCCCTGGGGTGACTGAGTCAGCACACAGAGGTGGGCCCTGAAAACACGTGTGTCTGGCAGACAGCCAGGCCAGCTCTGCGCAGGTGTGGACCCCTAAGCTTCCTGCATCCAGTGCGCCTGCGCAGGTGTGGACCCGTAAGCTTCCTGCATCTGGCGCTGGCAGTGCTGTGGCAGGGCATGGACCAGGCTGGGGGGACTCAGTGGGCCTCCTGGGGGAGGACATCCCACTCAGGTCACTCATGCATTTAATGACACGGTAAAGCATCCCTTGTACTTTGTTGACAAAGACAAAAACCAGAGACGGACAAGCGTGTGTCACATGACTGCATTTAGCACTGCCGTATCCCTCGGTCTCTGTGTGGGACCTGTGTGTTGAGCGCCTGCTGCTAGGATTTTCACCAGGTTACGGGACCCTCTCTAGGTGACAGGAACTGGATCATCTGGTAATTCCCACCATACTCTTCTCCATCGTGTGAATTGTGAGCCATGGTCATGTCTCATCCTTACAATTGCATGCAAAGGCCACATGAAAGGACGCTAGCTAAGTGACAGTCTCTCTCCTTAGGAGGGTGGGTGGCCAGCCAGCGTCAGCCTTGGGTGTCACTCAGAGTGGCTGGGGTGGCTGTGCCCACTGTGGACTGCCAGCTCTCCCAATAGGACCAGCTGTCCCAGAGCGCGTTTGAGGGTTAGGGCCCAATGGGTATGGGGGCTTCATACTCGGTGCTCTTCCTGCCCTTCATGGTTACCCCACTTTCCCTGTCACCCTTGAGCTATTCTCTGGGGCCAGCGAGCTTACCTCGTGGTGATTAGACTAATCTGGGAGCCACTGCCTGTATTACCCCTAGCTGCACACATGGCCGAGGTCTCATCACAACTGTCCTTTGGCCTGGGTCAGCTAAGAAACTCGGTCTCCCTATTCCTGAGACACCCTAAGTTCCAGTGTCCACCCCGGATCACCCAGGACAAGTTACTTTGCATCTCTGTGCTCTGGTTTCCTGGTCTGGGATTGGCAGGGGAGCAGCTCTCAACACTGGGAGGCCGGGTACCGACACTCGCAGAGTGTGGAACACAGTGACCATGTGTGGGTTCCTAGAAGGTGACTTAAAATGACTTTCTGGGGGACACAGCCAGGGTTGCGGTGATGACACATAATTTGCTTCAGTTGACTCAAGCTCGTGGCAACTGCCTGTCTATAAAGTCTGAACCCACCAATGCCATGACAGCTGTGGAAAGCACCCCCTTTTTTCCTCTCAGGTGGAGTTCTGCAAGTCCTTTGGGGACCCAACAAAGCCCCGAGCCTGGAGCAAACATGCACAGAAACCGACCCAAGCCAAGAAGTCTTCGCAAGACCCCACTGGCCCAGAAACTAAGCAAGTATGCGGGTGTCAGCTGGGCGGTCCCTCCCAGGGCAGAGTGGTCTGGTTCTCTTGCACCTGTGTGAGCGTCACCATCTGTGCCTTTGCTTTTAGGACAAGAAGAAAAGGGAGCCGAGTGATCTGGAGAAGGTGAGCGGCCCATTCAGTGCAGGGCGGGGCTGGCCTGGCACACATGGTGTGGTGTCTGTGGCTTCTGTCATCTTGTCCGGCTGAGCCCGCGCTGCCTTCCCTGGCCCTCTGGTGCACTCCTGAGCTGGGGTGTGCTTGCCCTGCTGAGGAAGGCGAGCCCCGCCTGAGCTGGCTCTGCCTCTTCTCCCGTCTCCCCGTGTCTCTGCCGCGCCGGCCCTGTGCCTGCAGCTGAAGGAAGACTCCAAGTTCCGGGAGTTCCTGTCAGTTCACCAGAAGAGGATGCAAGTGGCCACGTGGGCAAATGACACACTGGACGCTGAGCCTCCTAAAGGGAAGAGCAAGCCCACCAGTGACTACCTGAACTTCGACTCTGACTCTGGGCAGGAGAGTGAGGAAGAGGTAGAGGCCACAGAGCAGGAGCCGGAAGGTGAGGCCACCGGCGCTCCCTGCCAGGACATGAGTCCTGCCCATGCCTCCCAGCAGGCTGAGTGCCACTAGGGTCCCCTCTGTCATACCAGTGACAGGCCAGCGGCCCTCAGGCGCTCTCCAGTAGAGTAGTGAGTCCACTGCAGGGATCGCTGCCCTGTCAGTCAGTCCCTCAAACACTGCCTCAGGCCTGGGGACAGCAGTGACCAAAGCACAGAACAAACTGCGTCCCCAGAGCTTCGTTCAGAGGAGGAGGGAGTGGCAGGCTGAGCAGTGCCCCATTGAGGGCAGTGTCTGGTGTCAAGTGCTTCAGAGAAAGCCAGTGGGGCCCGGGGGAGCTGGGGCTCGGTTGGGGGCCTCGCTGGGCAGGGCAGGAGAGGCAGGAGCCGTGTCCCTCCAGGAGCGCAGACTGGCGGCACTGACAGGTGAGGAAGGGACCCTCCCAGTGCTGAGGTAACCGCTGAGACCTCCCTGAGAGCAGTGCAGGGCCCGCCCTTCCCTCTGGGCACCAGTCGGGCAATGTGCGGACACCCTCTTCTGTGCAGAGCGCACCTCACCGAGAGGACACAAAGTAATGAATCAGCAGAAGGGACAAGTTTGAAGACCTATGGTGCAGTGTGAGGACAGTCATTAGAACTGGCATATCATACTTGGAATTTTTGCAAAATGAATACATGCCACTCCCCAGGTGGTAGGTGGCTGTGTGAGGGACAGGCTGCTTCCACTAGAGGAAGTGTTTTACTGTGTGAGGTATTATGTATTTTAATATAGCCGTTTGATGGAAAGAGATTAAATCGTCTGGGCACAGTGGCACATGCTTGTCATCCTTGTATTCAGGAGGCCGAGGCAGAAGGATCGTGAGTTTGAGGCCACTTTAGGCTGTGTAGCGAGCTCACAGCCAACCTGGACTAAGCAGTAAGGCCCTATCTTTAAAAAAAACAGTGACCATAAAAGGAGTCAGCAGGCTGGTGATGCGGCCACAGAGCTTTCAGTGTCTGACACATGAAATAGCAAAAGTTAAGGGGCTTTGCTCCCCTCTTGGGGCTCCTTATCATTGACTTATTGGAGCTCTGGCTATGCTGGGTGTGGCACTGAGGCCACCTGTCTTCTGCTGTCCCGGGTTTGCTGGTAAAGGTCACTGACCCTGGCTTTGCTGCTTTTCCAGAGGAGCAGGACCTGGGGCCCAAGGAAGCCAAGCGGAAAGAGCTGTCAGACATGGAGTACCTGAAATCCAAGATGGTGCAGGCTGACTCGGCCTCTTCGTCGGAGGAGGAGGAGGAGGAGGAGAGCGAAGACGAAGCTGTGAACTGTGATGAGGAGAGTGAGGCCGAGAAAGAGGAGGAATCTGCTGTGCCAGCCCAACAGGAGACACAGCATAGGACCGCCAGCCTGGGACGCAGGGCCCCGCCGGGGTGTGGGAGCCCTCAGGTCGGGAAAGCTGAGGTGCGTGTGCATCTTGGGGACAAGGACCCAGGGACAGAGGGACGGCCATGCTTGTGTTTGCCCAGGCTCCCTGCAGCCTGAAGGGCTGTGCAGACCACAGCCTGCCCCTGGCTTGCTGCATGCGACTGTCACCTGGAGTCATGGGGCAGAGGTGAGCAGGTTACCCTCCGAGTTCAGCAGCACGGCATCTGCAAAGTGCTAGGCGAGGCGTGTGGCACTGAAAGGTCCCCGCACCAGTGGCAACAGTGTCCCTGTACCTCAGGGCTCCTTCCTGACCCCTCCACCCCTCCCCGCAGCCTGGGACTGAACCCCCCTCCCCTGGACCTGAGACGTCCCTGTCCGCTTGCTGCCTCGGCACCAGGAACTCACTGAGCCCCATCTCTTTGTCCCCCACAATCCCTCAGACGGAGAAAGTAGCCAACCAGAAGGAGCCCACCACACCCTACACCGTGAAGCTGCGGGGCGCCCCGTTCAATGTCATGGAGGTACGTGCTCCCTGGCCCGGGGCAGAAGCCCCGGAAGTAACAGCTAAGGCTGGGACAGCAGTGGGAGCCGTGGATGTGATCAAGAAGAAGTCAGAGGCAGAGAGGCTGATAGGGAACGTCTCAGGCACGTCGGGATGTTGTCATCGTGAGGAAGCAGAGACACCTGCCTCGAGGCAGGGACACTGACTTCCCTCACCCGCATCCGCCTGGGGTGGCAGCCTTCCCACCAGGGGCCCGGACGGGGCGGCAGTGAATACTTAAAACCTCATGATCGGCGCCGCCTCTTTGTGCCTCCTCTACCCTGGGCTCACCGCACTGAAGCAGTTAGACGTGGGTAAGCGAGTAAGCGTGGCTGTGTTCCATAAAACTACATGGAAAGCAGGCAGTGGGTCAGAGCTGGCCCATGGGCTGTAGTGTGCTAATTCTGGGGCTAAAAGAGCAGAGAAAGTGTAGCTAAGTAAAGAGAATGTGTGGTCACCCGCAGCTGGGGTGGCTGTGTAAACCATCGCCCACACCGAGTGGAGAGTCGGGCTGCAGCCAGAGCGCAGTGCAGGATGCAGGCGTGGTGACCGCAGGCGCCATTGGCAGCCGTGCCGGACTCACTGTGTCCCTCCCATGGGCGATGGCCACCCCCACACTGGGGCCTGTCTTCTTAAACATGTTTTTTCTTCATGCACAAACATGGACCCTGGTCTTTCTATTTTTATTTATTTGACTTTGTGTGTGTTTAAACTGTCAGTACATTTGTAGTGTGTGATTGTTTCATTCACCCTGAGGAGTTGGTGTGTATGTGACACATCTTTTTGTATCCCCTCCCTGCTCCCTTGGTGTCTTTCTGTTTTTAAAACCTTTCCTTCCAAGGAGGTGCTGGGAAGCCTCTTCCTCCTCATCCTGATGCATTGTAAACATTTTCAACACTGACTGAGCTGTGCCCCGGCATTTTTCATGTAGCCTGGAGTTCCTTACTAGGCCAATTCTTTGATGTATTTACGCGGGATAAATTAGAAGGTGGGGGTGATTTTTGCTGTAACAAATACTAATGCAAACTGGGCATGGTGGTGCCTGCCTGTAATCCCGGCACACGGGAGGCTGAGGCACGAGGTTCATTGCAAGTTCCAGACCAGACTCAGCTACAAAGTGAGCTCAAGGCCAGCCTGAACTGCATAGTGAAACCCTGTCTCAAAAAGACAAAACAAAACAAAAAGATACTAAGGCAGTTCTTTGTAGTCAGAGGTAAACGGACTATTTCTTTATAAGCCAGACAGAATTTAGTCTTTGTTAGCTGTATAATCTGTGTCATTCTTCTTTTTTTGAAAGCTGCTTTGACAGGGTGAGGAACCACTCCCAGCTCACAGGCCATACGGAAGCAGGCCTGGGTGATAGTTGGGTCATGCACAGGCCAGAGTCAGGCAGCCCTTGTCCCTGGTGAATGGTGCCTGTGAGCATGTGCACTTCTGAGAAACTAGCACGGGACGTCACTTCTCTCTTGTCACTTGATCTAATCTGTCCTCTTGCACCCAGAGGTGAGACTGCCCATTTCCCTGAGCCTGGCGTGGTGGTACTGCTGTAGTATTTCCCACTATGACAGGCAAAAGTGGACTCACATTTCAATTTATATTCTGGTGAGATCTGTTGTCCTTTCACATTGGTAAACAGGTTGTTTCTCCTGGTTTGGAAACACTGAGTCTTTTTTCTCTCAGTGTTCATCCCTTTTGCTAATCTGTATATTTATAAATATTTTGAATACTGACAAGTCTGTATATTTACAAGTACAGCACTTCAGAGTTCTGAGACGCAGACACTTGAGTTTTATGAGCGCATTGTCTGAATTTGGGGTCAGAATTCTTTCAGTACCAACCGTGCAGGAAGCCATGTGTTTCACTTATTTAAGAAAGTAAGTTCGATGCCAGCTTGCAAACTTAATGCTCAGAAGTTTGTGTTTCCTCCTCACAAACAATAATAGAAAAAACAATGGGAAAAAAATTTCTGTGTCAGCCACAAGCAGGTAAACTCACTAAAGTCTTACAAATGTTGCTTGTGGAAAGGGACCTAAGGGACAATCTAATAAAATCTTCATAGTATCTGCACAAAGAAAATGTTGAATTTCACTGACAGACTAAGAACGTTTATGTGTAGAAAGCCAGGCTTCATTCCCAGAGTATAAAAATTCTAGTTCTTCCCTCACTAGTGTAAGAATGGAGAAGTTCAATGCAGTCACACTCACGGCGTCATCTGAACTGGGCAAGGCGTCGGGCAGCCTGAAGCCTGCTGCCGGGGAAGCGCCTCCCCTTGCTGGGTGCTGGGTGAGAAACGACTGTAAAGCTGCAGTGGGTAGAGCAGCTCAGTTTCGGTGAGGGCTGACGGGTTACTGGACGTGGCAGGTGATTCCACAAATAGTAACGGGACAGTCAGTTACCCTTCCAAGATTTTCATTTTGAAGTTTTTTGTCTTGTTTTGTTTGCTGTTTTGTGCAAACAGGAATGGAAGTCAGGGTGTCCTGTGTGCTGGCTAGGTGTCCTAGCCCCGAGCCCCACCCTGGCCCACTTCACTTGGTGAAGAAAAA
Source organism: Hydrochoerus hydrochaeris (assembly GCA_004027455.1). Classification (NCBI taxonomy): domain Eukaryota; kingdom Metazoa; phylum Chordata; class Mammalia; order Rodentia; family Hydrochaeridae; genus Hydrochoerus; species Hydrochoerus hydrochaeris. The sequence continues at coordinate 36,572 of PVLA01011806.1, read as the reverse complement.
CAAAAGAATGATAGACCCCTGTCTTACTTGTAGCAACATAAACTTAGGATGCATTAAAGTATCTTTTTAAGCAATTGGCCAAACTTAGTGGGTATGAGGAGAAGGGTGGACGGATGAATTACACAGCAGTTAGGGCGGCTTGTTAGGCAGCAGGTGCCACACACAAAGGCTGTGCTGGCCACAGCTAGTCCTGCCCAGCAGGAGAAAGAACTTACATCTTTGATAAGCACAGACGTGTGTAAAGAGCCTAGAAACCAACAGGAAAATGGGCAGAGGGAAGAGGACATTTTCCGCCTTTGGCGCTAACCTTCCCACGTGCTGTTGGCTCGGCCTTCGGAGGGCCACTTAGAGCCGCCAGAACCAGGGTGTCCGTGCCTGTACTGACCCATGCCCTCGCTGGGAACTTGCCCCGCAGGTGAATACCCAGGTCCACCGAGGTCTGAGCGCATGGCTGCTTGCAGCCACCTTTTTATGTTGCCGTTTCATTTATGGCCATTTCATTCGTAAAAACAAAACCCTAGAAGCAGCCTTTAAACCCCATCCCTGGGGAACTGGTTCTAGCTGTGATTCTCAACGGGATGAGCTGCCCCTGCTGGAATATATGAGTGTTTGGGCACATTTCTGGTTCTCACAGTTTTGGGGGGTGGGAATCTAGGGAGCAGAGGCCAGGGCTGTTGCCAGATACCTGTGGTACACAGGTTGCCCCACAACAAAGAACTGGCAACCCCTACAGTCAGCAGTGCTCCCGTGGAAAAGCCTGGATGGAATTGTGACCCACTAAACCATCGGAGTCCAGCATGTCCTTAAAATGATGTGCAATTCCTAGTGGGCATCTAAGGATGAGGAAGCCCATTTGACAGAATTTGATGATTACAGCACATGCCGTATTCACGTGAAAATTTCAGAATCTGTCGGTCTTCTTGCACATATTAATAGTGCTTTGAGTTTTAGTTAACATGCAGTTGTCTGGGCCTTGAGCTTGGGCTTAACCAGTGAAATCCATGGGTGAAAATGGGTTTGCTAAATTTATTTAACAAGAAGTCAGTAAGAAGTAAGAGTGTAAAGCTGGTCATTGGAATTATGGAGCTTTCTTGTTTCCTTATTTGGATTTTCAGGGTTTGTTATCATATCACACCTTATGTGTTTTGCTTTTTAAAATGTACTTAAGTTGTGCCCGTGTCCAAAATAGGGAGTGGTCAAGAAAATGGGGACCCACATAAAACATCACTTCAGGTTTAGCACTGTAAAGTACAGTAAGCCAAACAGATAGTTATGGTTTTGTGAGATGTGGAAAAGGGCAGATTTAACCCCAAGTAAATGTTAAAAATCTACTCGGAAGGTGGAAGATGTTGCCTTAAGATGCAGACAGTGACATTCTTCTTTATGTTTTTTCTTTCTTTTGAAATTTTCTCTGGGTAATTCTGGGAAAAGATGCATGTAATTTTAAAGGAAAGATGAAAAAGTCTAAAGGATGAGATGCTTTGCACCTTTTCTGACTTGGAGATTTTGCCCCATATCTCTTTACTAGATTGCACTTGTAATGCTGAATTGATAATGGAAAACTTTTTCATGTTCTTACAGAAAAATGTTACAGAATTCCTGGCGCCCCTGAAGCCCGTGGCCATTCGAATAGTGAGAAATGCTCATGGGAACAAGACAGGTGAGGTCCCCAGGCTGTCCCGAGGTGAGGGCAGGCGTCCCCGACCTTTTTAGCCCCAGGGACCGGTGTCATGGTGGGTGGTTTTCCCAGTGGCTGGGGCGAGTGTGGGATGACTGGGAGGAGCGTCGCTCCCTGGCACACACAGTGCGGGTGCTGTTTGCACCCACTAAGACTCATCCTCCTCCCATCTGGCCGGAGGCGGAGCTCAGGCAGTGACGCTGGCCACAAAGCTTCGGCTCCTCCGCTGCCGTCCACCTGCTGTGCAGCCGGGCTCCTAATGGTGGCCCAGGGACTGGGACTCCTGGGTTGGAGAAGCAGATGTGCAGGTCACAGATGGCCAATTTTTTTTTTTTTTTTTGGTACTGGGAATCGAACTCGGGACCTTGGGCTTGCCAGGCAGGTGCTGTGTCACTGAGCTGTATCCCTGGCGAGAAAAGCCTTAAGGACAGCAGTTTTTTTATTGGTTGCTTTGTTTTTCTATCTGTGGTCCTCAGTTCCTTAAATGTGATTAAACTGTTTGGGACAATGGTTGATTTCTTGTCCCCACCCCTGGCTACCTGGATGTAGTGACAGGGTTTCACCTGCATGTCTCCGTGCCCCGGCCTGCGCTTCCCCCGGGCTCTCCTGTTCTCCAGGTCCAGGGGTAGTCCTTGCTATGTCTCCCCAGTTCCACCCTGGGCAGTTGTGTGTCCCTACCCGCCCCCACCTCAGAGCCCTGGATCTGGCTGCCCTGGGGTGGGGACCCTGGGGGAACTGGGTGCTTGCCTCCAGCCTACTTGCTGGCCAGGCCAGGAGACACAGCGGCGGGGCAGTGACATCTGGGCTGGGGCCACATGGCCGCAGGAATTCAGCACCATGGGGTGGTGCTGTCCTTGGCAGGAAGAGGCTGCCAGTCAGTGACGGAGGTTTCGCAGGCCAGCGCTTGAGGAGGAGCACGCCTGTGCCTCAGGGATGGTCTGGTCCTCCCTGGCCTGTGTCCCCCTTAGGCCCGTGGCCCACTCCCCAGGCTGACCCATTGCTGGCCCCTCTCCTTGCACACTCACTCGTGCCCAGTGGCAGGCAGGGGAAAGAGCCCAGCTTCAGATCCCAGGCTTCCGAGCTCGCACAGGGGACCCAGCCTCAGCGTCCACATCTGTGCAGTGGGCAGACCCTGTGCAGGACTCAGCTGAGCTCTCAACAGTCCCGTGGACACCATTGTGAATGTCAGTGGTGCTGATGCTGGTGGTGTCCCCTAGCAAGACCAGACAGGAAGTGGAAAGGAGCATTGTCGAGTTGTCGGGACTGAGACGGGCTCCCCACCCTGCACCCGCACAGGGCGGGTGTCCCCGTGACTCCCACCAGTGTGCCAGGGGAGAGCTCACCTTCGCCATCATCCCCTCTCAGGGTACATCTTCGTGGATTTCAGCAGCGAGGAAGAAGTGAAGAAAGCCTTGAAATGCAACCGCGAGTACATGGGTAAGGAGCATGCAAGCGTGTGCGTGTGGGGTGCACGGCCTCCGCCAGCCACAGCTGTGGGCACGGGGACCAAGGTCCCTGCCCTGCAGCTGCCACAGCAGGCGGAGGCTGCGGCAGGGAGCAGCGAGCAGCGCGCTGTGCCGGAAGCAGAGCAGGGGAGGCCCCACAGGGCGCGGCGGGTGGGGCGGCGTCTTACACAGCATCGCGCCTGCCATGGCCTGGCCGAGAGCGGTGCGGGCTCAGGCCAGTGGGGCAGGACAGCCTGTGGCCAGAACATGGGGTACACAGCCCTAGGGTTGGGCGGACGCGATCCTGATCCGCGCCTGGTCTGCAGTGACCCGAGGCAGTGAATTCTCTCAGGAGGTGGGGCACTCGGGCAGGAGGCGTTCCTGGGCACCTGGTCCTTCATGTGGGCCACGAGTGCTAAGTGGGCTAAGTGAGCACACGTGTGCAGTGACAGCTCGGCAGCAGGTGGTTTCCCAGGGCCAGGTTGTCCCTAAGACCCATCCCACGGCTCGGCAGCCAGCAGTGGCAGAGGCCGGGCCTCAGAGCTCAGGCTGTGTCCCCATGTTCCGCAGGATGGCCTAGGTGGGTTCCCCCAGGTCACAGCTGAACCACGAGATGAGTGAGGTCCCTGGGGCACAGGCTCCGCCCCTACCCGCCGTGGCACCTGAAACTTAGAGGAGCCTGCACACGTGCCAGAGTGCCTGCAATTCCAGGGCTCCCCCACCCCTCGCGCTGACCCCTGCCCTCTTGCAGGCGGGCGTTACATCGAGGTGTTCAGGGAGAAGCAGGCCCCTGCGGCCAAGGCGCCCCTGAAGAACAGCAGCAAAGCTTGGCAGGGCCGGACACTTGGGGAGAACGAGGAGGAGGAGGACCTGGCTGACTCCGGGCGGCTCTTCGTGCGCAACCTGCCCTACACCAGCACCGAGGAGGACCTGGAGAAGCTCTTCTCCGCCTACGGTAGGCGTCCCCTCCAGGCCACTGCAGACCAGCTGCAGGTCCCCAGGGCTGTGACAGGGGCTCTGACACAGCCCTGGGCCCGGCCCCCGTCGGCCTTTCCCCAGCTGATTCAGCCCGCACGTCCTCTGTCCTGTCCATCGTAAGGGGCTCCTGTCCCGAGCTGCTGTGGGCTCGGTGTTGTCCTCTGCCATCTGAGCTCGTACTCTGCACTTTTGCTCTCAAATCGCCAGGCTGCAGGGATGGAGATGTCTCCCTTGCCAGCTGCGTTCTCCCGTCTGCGGGCTCCTCAGCCAGGGAAACCGCTGCTGTGCCAGCCGGAGGCCCAGGGTTGGCAGAGGGGCCGGTTTTATGGTCGCCCTGTTATTCTCGGGCTGAGAACTGGGCTGCCTGTAGCTCTGCTTGGTCACGCAGGCCATGAGGGCGTTGAAGGGAAGCAGCATGGTGCTCAACGGGATGAGGACCAGTGCCTGTCGGGTCCCTGGTGCCCCTGGGCTGGCGTGGGTCCTGGAGGATCAGAGAAGCTGCAGCAGTACACAGGAGGGGCGAGAGGCCCCAAGATGTGGGCATAGGGACCCCAGGTTTGGGGGCAAGAAGGCCTTGCACTTACAGAGCCCTGAGCAGTGGTGGTGCTGGCGCATCGCGTGTCACGTGCTGGCACAGTCCACCCAGGCCAGGTGCCGTCATGCCACACTGCAAGGGGACACTGGCCTTTGCCTTCTGGTGACTTCCCTGAGGCAGCCACCGTGCAGTGTGGGCACCTCACCCTCCACAGTAGGGAGAGCATCAGGTGATACCCTTGACCTAGATGTTGGTCACACTGGGCCTGGTGGCCTCAGTGACCCAGAGCAGCCGTCCCGCACTCCTGTGGGTCGGCTCTGACTCACGGGACGGCCCCGTCTCCTGTCCTCAGGTCCCCTGTCAGAACTGCACTACCCCATCGACAGCCTGACCAAGAAGCCCAAGGGCTTTGCCTTCGTCACCTTCCTGTTCCCCGAGCACGCTGTGAAGGCCTACGCGGAGGTGGACGGGCAGGTGTTCCAGGTGAGGGGCTCAGGTGGTCGGGGGCCGTGGGCTTGTGCGTCCATGTGTGTATTTTGGGCGTAAGGCCTTGGGATGGCCTGTGACCTCAGAAGAGCCGTGACAGGGCCCTCTGCAAAGAAAAGGGCCTGGTCTGTTCCCCTCACTGATCTGTAGCACCTAGAACAGCGCATGGCACAGGGTGGGCCCAGAGCATTTGTAAACTTGCTCCTCGGCAAAGGAGTGAACTGGGAGGGGTCTGCCAGGCTCGGTGGTGCACACCTGTAATCCTAGAATTCTGGGAGGCTGAGGCAGAAGGCTCACCAAGTTTGAGCCCAGCCTGAGCAGTTTAGCAAGACCTTGTCTGAAAATTTTTAAAAGGGGGGGCTAGTGGTTGGGGGTGTAACTCAACGTGAAGGCCCCAAGTTCAATGTTCAGTCCCTAGAATAAAGAGAAGCACTGGCACAGGTGAGGAGCACGAGTGCTTGGCTCACCCACCCCCTCGATGTGCTCGCCCCCCTCTTTCTTTCCTGTGGTCACCAGGCCTCGTTCCCCCTCACACACGGGCTGGGTGGGGCCTGCTCAGGTGTCGCTCATACAGCGACAGTTTCCTTCCCCCATCTGCACCAGCTCAGGTGGATGGGGAGCAGCCCCATGGTCACCCTGCCTGGTGTCCCTGTCCTCCAGTCCTAGCTTCTGCTGAGCCAGCGCGGCGTCCTCTGCTGGCCGCTGGCATCCTTGAAGGCTCTTGTTCACCCCCCGCTTGCAGGGCAGGATGCTGCACGTGCTGCCGTCCACCATCAAGAAGGAGGCCGGGGAGGAGGCCGGTGCCCCGGGGTCATCTTACAAGAAGAAGAAAGACGCCAGGGACAAAGCCAACAGTTCCAGGTCCCCGGCAGCCAGCAGTGGCTTCTGAGCCCCTTAGCCCTTGCTCCTGCCTGGCCAGGCCGCCCGCATCCTCTCACTTTGCAATGGGTGCAGTCCAGAGCCCCCCAGCCTCAGTTTCTTCATCTGCAGAGCGGGGCAGACAGTGTGGTGCCTTAGTTGTGCGGGGCTGTGTAACATACACCCGACCCAGTGGTGACACTTTAGCGCTTGCTGCTGTCACCACCTGTTCGGGTGTCTGTGCTTAGCCTGTGACAGGTGGGCTGGTTGGGGGGGGTTGGGCTTAGGAAGGCAGACCCCCCCTTGTGCCTGAAAGGCCCCCCTCTGCGCGCCGTGACCCCGCCCCGCCTCCACCCCGCAGCTCCCACAACTGGAACACGCTGTTCATGGGGCCGAACGCAGTGGCAGATGCCATCGCGCAGAAGTACAGCGCCACCAAGAGCCAAGTGTTTGACCACGTGAGTGGGGACCTGGGCGTGTCCCTGTGGACTTGCGCATGCTGTGTGTCCACGTGCTATGCTTCCAAATGTGCGTGTCCACAATTAGACACCAGCCGAGTGACTCTTAGACCAAACCTAGGGTATCCCCTGCCAGGGGACAGAGGCGACATGGAGCTACCCGTTAGTTTCAGCCTCCATTGTCCTTACCCTCCCCTAGAGGTCCCCAAGGTCAGTGCTGTCAGAGAAGTGGGACGCATGCCACCTCTGTGACTGAATGTCCTAGCAGCCACATTGCAAAAACAAACAGGCAAAGTTATAGATGGTTTTAATATAGTTTACTTAACATGCCAAAGTACTGCATCAGCATAGGGACAGTGCTAAGCAAGTTACAGGATATTTTTCATTCTTGTTTCCTGACTAAATCCAGTGTCTTTTAGACTCGGCACAGTCCTGAGCTGAACGTGACTCATTTCTGGCGCACCATGGCTTAGGACAGATAGCAGGGAGCATCAGGCCACCGGTCAGGGCTTCGCAGCCTGGCCCTAGTCGGGAGAGGGACCTGAGTCGTGGCTGGGGCTCAGCAGTGCTGGGAGCAGAGAGGGTCCCCCACGCAGCACCATCTAGTGGAGAAGGACCCTGGCCGTGACCAACGTGAGGGGCAGTAAAGCCTGAGGCAGCGGGGGCTGTGACAGCAGGGGTAGGCGAGCAGGCAGCAGGGCGACACAGAAGCAGAAACAGTGGGGCAAGGGGCGGGAGACCAGCGTGTCCAGTGAGGGGGCAGCATGCTGGGCAGGTAGGAGCAGCAGAGATCTTCTGCCCGGAAGGGAGAAGCGGGCACAGGGCAGTGCGGGAAGGGGAATCTGAAAGGGCTGTGGAGTCCCGGATGTACCGTGTGTGACACAGGGTGCCAGAGTCATGGCGGCACCCACTGAGCCCATTTCTCCCACACGTCCTCCTTGGCTGCTGGTCAAGGAAGCAAGCACAGTAACTACCCGACAGGCAGCAGGCGTCCCCCTTTCCTCTCCCACAGGAGACCAAGGGCAGCGTGGCTGTGCGCGTGGCCCTGGGGGAGACGCAGCTGGTCCAGGAAGTGCGGCGCTTCCTGCTCGACAACGGGGTCTGCCTGGACTCCTTCAGCCAGGTGGGTCCTCACTGCCCCCCAGCAGGCCACTGCTGCAGCCTCATTCCGGGGAAATCTGTGGGCTCACTCCACATGAGTGTCCCACCCAAAAGAGAGGGGCACCCCAACTCATGGGCTGCCCCAGGGTGTGGGCTCCTGGGTACTTCCTGCCCCCCAGCAGCAGCTGCTGCACTCAGCAGCAGGCAGTGGGAAGGAGCCCTGGGCACTGGGGCACTGGTCTGTGTCATGACAAACGTGGCTGGGTGACCTGGAAGATCCACGGGGACCGTGCTTGGGCTCTGTCGGGATCCTGTGACTCACAGGCAGGGGCTGGGATTGGACTCGCGCCGCGAAGCCTGGGCGTCTCCCTGAGAGCAGCCCTCATCCACGGAGCTGGAGGGGCCTCTGGCTCCGCTTCCCAGGAACCTGGCCACCAGGGTCCTGGAGAGTCCGTCGCCCCAGAACACCACAGGTCTGTGCTGGTGTCAGGCTGAGGAGCCTCTCCTGTTCTCCACGTGTGACAATATCCCACACCTCTGCAGGCCGCCGCAGAGCGAAGCAAGACGGTGATTCTGGCCAAGAACCTCCCGGCGGGCACCCTGGCCGCCGAGCTGCAAGAGACTTTCGGCCGTTTTGGCAGCCTGGGCCGTGTGCTGCTGCCTGAAGGTGGCGTCACCGCCATCGTGGAGTTCCTGGAGCCCCTGGAGGCCCGAAAGGCCTTCAGACACCTGGCCTATTCCAAGGTAGGGCTGCCGAGCCTCGGTGCAGGGTACAGAAGGGCAGAGGGCTGCTCCGGGCCCAGGGAGCTCGGCTATGCAGGATTCTTGAGTGTCACCCCGACCCCGAGCACCTCCAGAAGGTGCGCATGCCCCCCCCGACCCGGCCTTCCTGGGCTTCCCATTCCAGTGCCACCTTGATGCCCTGTACCTGCCAGGAGACGAAAGGCAGTGCCGTGCCTGGGCCTGTGCCCTTATTTCCAGACACAAAGGAAGCCGAGCAGCGGCAGATTAGCTTCCGCAGCTGCCATGACAGATCCCCGTAAGCTCAGGCTCACGGCGACAGATACACATTCTGCCCGGATGCTGGCAGCCGGAAGTCCCACGTCAAGGCATCAGCAGGGCCAGGCACCCCCAGAGGCTCTGGGGACAGACCCCCACCTTTTCCTGCTCTGAGTGACCTGTTACATCCTTGCAGGCTTCGCCTCCCCTGCCCGCAGTCCCCTTCTTTTTTGGGGCTCAAGTGTCCCCCTGGATTTTCCTTACAAGGAGACTTAGGATTTGCAGCCCACCCTCAATTTCATGTAGGGATCTTTCCCGTAGTGGCTTTTGAAAATAAGGTCATTCTTACAGGTGCCGGGGGTCAAGAGGTGGCTGCATCTTTGGGGGTGCCAGCACCCACTGTCCAGAGTTTCTGTTCGTCAGGCAGTGATGCTGAGCCAGTCTTCTTACCCGCAATCTGTAGATCATGTCCCCGTGTTGCAGAAGGAGAATAAGTCCTGTCCTCTGCTGCCCCAGTACTGTGACAGTCCCCAGCCTGGGGCTCGGGGCCACAAACCTCTCTGGAGGTGGTGCGGCCTGACACACAGCACAGTTATCTGATGGGGATGCCCCCCTCTGGCCCTTTGCTACCCGGGTAAGAGACACGGTCCCCCAAATGCACTCGCAGCATGAGCAGCAGGTCAGGGGCACAGTGGACAGAGCCCCCTCTATTTTTGACAGTGTCTGTTCCACCGGCCCCTCCCATTGGCACTGCAGTCCCCACTTTACAGATTGGTGACAGACTGAGGCCCAGGGACCCCCAGCCACATAGCCACACAGTGGTGCGGCCGGCAGCGAGAGCCCCAGCCCATCTCACTCCCACACTGATGCGTGTTCCTAACCATATGGGCTTGTGGGGCCGCATGTAGACATGGGGTGGCGTTTGAGGGTTCTCAGAGGGCGCGTCTTGCTGCACCCCATCCTGCCACCACCCATTGCCTCCTGAGGCTGCCATTACACGGATCTCTTTCAGCCTTTAAGTAGACGAACCCTGCGTGTGCACACACCGGGCCTCCACCTTGCGCCCGAGATGCAGCCCAGGCCCTGGGCGTCGTTCTCAGGCTGCAGCGGGCGGCCTGCAGGTTCCGGACCGTGCTCCTCCCCAGCTCCACCCCCGGTGAATCCCAGCCGTGTCCGACCCGGGCTCTTTGTCTGTGAATGAGCCGAGTGCCCTCACAGCCGGGACTGCAGTGAGGACCACTGTGTGGGCACCCTCTCTCCGCAGTTCCACCACGTGCCTCTCTACCTGGAGTGGGCCCCCATCGGCGTCTTTACCAGCTCAGGCCCGCAAGAGAAAGCGCTCCAGAAAGCAGCAGCAGAGCCTGCAGGAAGGGATGAGGAGGAGCCTGAAGCAGGTAGGAGCAGGGTCTGCGCTCAGGGTGCAGAGGGATGGGGGAGCAAGGGCACGCGTGACGGACGCCCTCCTCAGGGCCCCAGCCTAGCCTCTGGGTCTGAGTCTCATGATGTATTAGAACGTCAGGATTATGGGTGCTCTGTCAGGTAGCCAGCTTTTAGTTTGTCAGTTGAATATCAAGAGGAAGAAAACCTAGAATCTGTTAATAGGGGTTCGGGGCAGAGCAAACGGAAACCACCTCTCACAGAAGGTGAGGGGCAGATGGAAATTACTCACCAGGGTCCTTGGTGCACAGCGCCGCCTGGTGTCCAGTGGCTGCATAGGCAGGAAAGGAAAGAGCAGAGCCTTTGAGGCAGGAAGTGTCCTGCTTGTTGGGACTGTTGTGCAAAGGCCTGGCGTCCCTCACCCAGCAGGTGTCAGGGCCCTGGTCGCTGTAGGAACCCAGAACTCTCCCCTGGGTCCAGATGACACCCAGAGAGAGCCACCAAGACTGGGACCATGACCAAGTCTTAGCATCAGAGACTTCAAAGAATCAGACTTTGAGAAAAGTTTCGAGGGCTGTAGAAGGCGTCTTCCCCAGACAGTAAGCTCTGATGGGTAGTTTCAGCCCCCCGCAAACACACCCCCGCAGGGTTCCCTGAAGTAAGGGGTGTTTAGGCATAGTAAGTCTCCTGCCTGCCATCTCCACCGTTCTCATATATTTCTAAAAAGGAAAAAAGTACACTGAGACAGAATGTCCTTACAGCAAAAACAGATGGTGGAGAAGCAAAATGGTGAGGTGTGAGATCCAAATCGAGTGTGAGCCTCTGACCCTGTCTACACCGCTTGCATCCCGTTTCCTTTCGGTCTCAGGACCAGCCCAGCTGGCACCAGGCACTCAGGAGCCCCGGGCTGGAAGCTTTGTTCTGAAGGAAGTGAAATTCCTGGGTTGCTTTGCTCTTCGATGATCCAGAGTATCCCTGGCTGCCCTTCCTGAGCCCCTGTTTATGAGTCAGCTTGGGCCACATTTGGGTGATGATTCCTTTCAGACTTGCTGTGCTACAGGGAACTGTTTTGTGTGGTCCTGGTTTGTCCCTCATCAGGCCTGACCCCAAGCCCTCAGCTACCGTGATTCTGGGTTCTGTTTCTACACCTGAACCTGTGTGAGCCTCCATGGCCCGAGTGAGTTGTTTCAAGTGCAGAGCTTGGCCCAGGTTCTGGGGTGCTAAGGATGAGCTGATGGGGCCTCTTCTTCCCTGCTGTGGCTGGTTTCTAGGTGGCCACTGCCATGTGGCTGCTGTACATTCTTGTCCTATCCTGGGGACTCCCTCTGCTTAGCTGTGTTCCTCTGTGACTCTGGTCGCCACATGCATTTCTTCTGTTGTTTGTTGCATTTGTTTTGAAATCAGCCATGAACCCTGAAGGTGGGGGCAATCTGTCGTCTTCCCTGTTGGGGACCCCCTCTCACACCCCACATGGTCCCAGTTTAGCGTAGCTCTCCAGATGGGTGTGAGGGTGAGTGAGTGGCTTTCCCGTCAGATGTCGGGGCCGGTCACACCTGTCACTCCTGTCTGTGTCTTGGGCTTCTGGCTCTCATGAGGTCTGAGGACTGGGAGGTTGACAACCAGCCTCAGCAGGCACTGTGACAGCCACACCGTCTGTCCCCATAACAAAAGTGGCTTCCGAGGTGCCTGCCCCAGGTGGCCTTTGGTTTCGTTTCACACACCTCTCACTTCCTACAGTGGCCTGGTGTCTTCAGTTTGCACCCGAATGTCCCCGTCCAAACTGGCACCTCCCACCTTGCTGACCACAGCACCTGGGACGCGCTCACCTGGCAGGGACTCAGAGGCAGGAGTGCTGTTCCCACAGCAGGAGCAACGTGGCTCCGTTCTGTGGGGCTCGGGCAGTTGGCCCTGAGCCCGGCTCTGTACCTGGCCGAGCGTCTGCCTTCTCTGAGGCTGTTTCCCTCGAACATGTGGCGCCAGCCCCATGGCTCCCAGAGGCCCTGGGAGGGTGTGAGGCACTCCATGCACGGCCCCTCTCCTGCCTCAGTCAGTGTATATGTCCGTAACTATGTCTGGAACTTGGTGCCCACTGCTGGAGGCTGGTGACAAAAGAACATGACACAGACCCTCTTCTCTGGAGCTGCTGGGCTGGTGACAAGTAGCCTCTGAGGTGACCCTGGGTGCAGACAGGCCCTGAGTCTCAGGGCCAGGGACTCTGGGTCTGGAGCCAGAGTGCTCCCTGTGCCCAGCCCCCATGTCCCCAGGTCCGAGCTTCGGTGTTGAGCGGCCCCCACTGTTCAGAAGCCCCGCTGGCTGCAGGAAGGGCACAGCTGCCTGCCCAGTTTGGCCCCGAAGTTGTCCAGGTCTGCACTTGTGACAGGCCCTGCCCAGCCCCTGCTGCTTCCTCCATGGATTCCCAGGCTGATGTTGACGGCCCGCTTTGGCCCTGTTTGTACCTTTCTGATGCATCCTGTGCAGCCCCTTCCCTGTCCCTGGTCCCCTGAGCGTTCCTCCTAGCCTGCTCCTGCCCACCCCTGCCCCCACATGTCCCCGCGTGTCCCCTGATCCCCACTCCCCTTGGCAGGAGGCCTGGAGGTGGCACACAGATCTGCACAGGCTCTGCAGGAGGGGGCGGAGCTTTTCCTTGGCCTCCTTCTCCTCCTGTTCTCTGCCGGCCTCCAGGGAGGGGATGGCGGCTTTTATCTCCCCACCACCGAGACCCTCACCTCCAGATAAAGGGCTCCACGTGGGGGGAGCTCTGCAAAGCTGCTGGCCGCTGATAACAGTCTGCCGCCAGCCTGGCCCGGACAGGCGAGGGGGCAGGTGCAGTCTGCGCCTGATTGTAAGAAGGCCCCCTGTGGCAATGTGGGACTGGGTTTGCCTGTGCTCGCCACAGAGGGACAGCGTCCCCTGCCCCTCCAGCCTCCCTTGCTCAAAGTCCCCCCACCGCAGGTCCCCCGCCCTGGGCCGGCCCTGCCTCCTATCTTACTCTTCCCTCTCCTTCTGGTCCTGGTGATTTGCTTGGCAAACATCTGTGAGGGTCTCACAATACCGCATTTTCCTCTCCCCTTGTGTCTGCCCACTTGGGCCCAGGAGCAGAAGTACTTTTTAAACAGACCTCTGGCTTTCACTGGCACTTGGCAGTGTTGTGTCTCCCTGGACAGGGGCGTGGGGCACAGCAGGGTGGCCTGGGTGCTTGAAAGGCACAAGGTGCCTCCAGGGCTGCGATCCCCTGGGTGCAGAGCTGTGGCGCTGGCTGAGGGAGGCGAAGGGCCGCCCGGCCTCTGTCTCAGAGCTGGGGCCTCCCACCTGCTTCCCTCAAGGCCTCCTCTGCAAGCCCGGCAGGGCACAAGGGTGACGTGGAGAGGGAGGGGGTCCCTCGTTCCCGGTGGGTGCTGTGCTAAGGCCTGCGCGCCACAGTTCTCAGGAGCATCCTGCAGCGGCGCTGCTGTCATCGTCCCCTTTCCTGGATGGAGAGGAGGGAGCTGCGGAGATAGGTTGAGAGTGAGGTATGACCCACAGCCGCAGGCCCAAGCCTGAGCTGGCTGAGACCCAGGGCCTGTAGCCAGCAGCGGGAAGTTGGATCGGTGTCCTCTGGGCGCGATGACTGTCCTCAGGGCTGTGTTGCATGCGGGGCACAGGCTAAGTGTGCCATGTCGTCGCCATACACACGTTTCTGAAGCATGAGCTGAGCCTGGTGCTAGGGGCGCGGTGGTCACTGGGTGGATCAGATCTGGCCCTCAGTGGGCTCTTACATCAGAGTGTCTCTTTCATTTCCAGCCTGTGTTGGGGTGAGGGGTTTTGGAGAAGCCAGTAAAACCCCAGGCCCAGCCAGCTGCACACCCCAGGTGCTAGGCTCCCGCCATCCTCGAAGTCCCCTCTCCTCCCTGGCTGGGAGACCTGCCCAACGGGGTGCTCAGCTGTCACTAAAGCCTAGCATCACCCCTCTCTGGGCAGGTGAGCCCTGTGGAGCAGGGCGGTGACCACTGTGGCCACGGTGAGGGCTACTAGATTCTGGCCCTGGGGACAGCAGGGCAGGGCCACTGGTCTCTGCCTGGGGGAGGGGGCTGGCTGATTTGTAGACCACCATTAGTATAAAAGCCTTAATGCTGCTGTGTGAAGTTGGTAAGATACAAAATCTGAGTTTCCCCCACCCGAGAGCTGGAGTTTTCAACTTCTCAACTTGAACTTCTTGCCAAACTGAGGGGACTGTGTAGCAGTGATCAGCCAACATCAAGGGGCGATGGCTGTGACCCTGGTCACCGTCGTCCCAGACACTCTGTCTCTCCTAAAAGCATCTTTGGGGTCTCTCATGACCTCTCCCCGAGAAGCTGCCTGAGCTAGGGTTTGAGTGCAGCAGCCCTAAGAACGTGCCCATGTTTGTCAGCATGGGCACTGGGTGTGAAGCAGCCTAGCCTCTGAGGCACGCGGCTGAGATCCTGGGTGGCAGGAAGTCTCACTGGCTCTCCTCCCTGCCTCGGTTCACCTCGGAGATGGCAGGTGCCAAAGAGAACCTGCGGGCCGGGGACGTCACCCCTGGCTGACGGTCATGGCTTCTGCCTTGATTGGAGTCTTTGCTTGGGACCTAAAGTCAGAGCTCTTGGCTCAGCTTTGCTCCCTTTGAGCATCGGGGTCTGAGTGCAGACGGCCCCGCCAGGGAGTCCCTGGCAGGCTGAACTGTGGGGGTCTCTCAGCTGGGGGAGCAGCCTCTATGCAGATCTCTTCTCTTTGTCCCAGGGCCTGAGTCTGGACTCGGGGCTCACCATGACGCAGCAGCTGCCGTTGCACTGATGTTAGATAGGCGGCCTTACCATCACTGGAGCTGTGTCCATTAGCCTGGAAAGCGTGTCTCACAACAGAGCAGATGAAGCTCAGTTAGGACTTGAAGCCTTGGGCTTGCACAGAAGGGGCAGGGGAGCCAGGGGCATCTTTGTTTCCTGGAAAGAGGGCATAGGACATTTGATCAGCAAGAAGCCCTTGGAAGTCATGGAGAAATTGGAACTATTGAGGCCAAGGTGGGTGAGGAGAAGCAGCTTGTCTCCGCCAGCTTCCGGCCAGGTGACCTGCACGAGCTTCTGCCCCCAGGGGGTGTGAGGTGTAAGTCTCGGGAGAGCCAGCTGGGCACCCAGTCCGGTCCGAAGGAAGGGGGATCAGGGATGAGGGTGCGGTCAAAGCAGCTTGAAAGAAGCACGAAGACAAACTGGTTTCTGGGGGGCAGCAGAGGGGACTCGTCCCTGGGCGCTGATCCTGTGACTTGGGGAAACTGGGGAGGTGGAACCAGACTGAGCACCTTTCTTTGAAGGGCTTCTGAGAGGTCGAGCTGCTGCCCCCCCGTTCACAGCCTTCTCAGGCTTCTGTCGCCGTCACCCACGGGAGAGGTCCTCACTCAGCACCATGGCCCACTCCGATGCCGAAGCTCTGCCCAGTGCCCCCGCCACACTGCATCTACACATGCGTGTGCACAGACGTGCACACCTGCCCGTCCCCAACACGCATGCACACACACATGCACAAGTGCACACACGGCCCTCGCTAAGGCACAGCACCTCCTGAAATGCTCACCCTTCAAAGCAGAAGTGGGGTGGGGGAAGGCCACCTGGAACTGAGTCCTGCAGGGGTCGCCGGAGTCTTCCTGTGTCCCCCAGTGTCCCTTGTGTTATCTGTGTGCACACATGTGGGTTTCCTCAGAAACACTGGAGGTAATGATTGCAGTCGGGCTGGGCTCCTTTAGTTCTGAATTGTTCTGTGACGGACTCTTTGATGTTCCTAAACGTCCTTCGGGAGCAGCCTTCCCCCTAGTGACAGCACGTTAGCTCTTCGGTGTGCCCGACTTGCAGGTCTGCTGTTAGAGGATGTGTCCTGTGTTTTCTATTTTCCAGTACTTTGTGTAATATAATTATATGGCTGTGTTACATCATGGGTAGGTAGAGCCACACTCTTATGTGTATATTCACTGAGTTTAATGTTGAATAGGAATTTTTCTCGAATCTTTCCAGCTTAAGGAGTAATTAGAATGTTCTGAGTTTTCCGCCCATTCCGGAACTTTTGAAGGTTTCACTTGCCTTTTAGCTTGAAATTTCTCTGAGTGCTGAGCAGTAACATTTTGCTGAGGTTTATGGTTCAAGAAAATAGTGCCCAGCACATTTATTTTGAAGGTCACGTGAGTGTGGCGTCGTGCCGTGAGGGACCCACAGTGATGCTCTGTGTTTTACCCCGTTCGCTTTGAACGGGGGCGGGTGGCAGGGTGTCTCCTGCGTCCCCCGCACTTGCCCTGCTTCTCTCTTTCCTTTGTCTTCTTGCTGCCAGAGCGGAGTGCAGCCCTCCCTGCAGTGCCTATAGAGCCGGCCGATTTGATCTAGAAGATTCTGTGCCATAAGCCTTTAGGTTTTGGCACATAAGACACCATTTAAAGGACGGGTTTGTTTTTGTTGGGGGGCCAGTAGCTGACATTGAGACTCCAGAAACCGGAAAGCCAGCAGAGGAAGGAGCAGCAGCGGCCACCACCAGGGTAGAAGAAGACGGAGAGGACGAGGAGGAGGAGGAGGAAAGCCTTCCGGGGTGCACTCTGTTTGTCAAAAACCTCAACTTCGACACCACAGAGGAGACACTGAAGGAAGTGAGTGGGCTCTCAGAAAGGAGGAGGAGCGAGGCTGTGGGCTGGGGGCTCAGGCTGGGGGGACCGGAGTTTCCTGGGAGATGTGCTCCAGCCCCAGCCCCAGCCCCAGAGCATCCTGGGAATGAAAGAAAGGCTGTGGAGCTGGAGGCGCAGCCTGGAAGACCTGGCCAAGTTTCTTCCCACTCTGCTCCTGGGGACAGAGCTGCGGAAGGTCATGTCACTGTGCTGAGGTCACACACAGCCCGTTAACACTGCAGGGAAGAGCCCTGCCCAGCTGCGATCTTAGTGTGGAGCCATGACCGGCATCCATCTACCTGGCCCTGGCTTCCAGCTTCACTCCTTCCTAACGCCATGCCCCGGCAAGTCCTTCCCATGCCTCAGTTTCCCCATCTGTCATGTGGAGGTGTGAGTGAACTGGTCTCACAGGGTTGTCGAAGGTCTGATGAGGATGATGAGGTCATCTAGGCCCTGTGTCCGGTGCCTGCCACCCCAGCTGCTGCCCGGATCATGTGTATATCAGGACTCTGCTCCCCACTCCCCGTCACCGGCTCCCTCCTCCCTGGGCCGTGTGTGTTTGGTGCCAGAACCAGGTCCGCATGGGTCTCACTCTGGCTGGGTTCAAGCAAGAGAGACAAAGGAAAGAGAAAGAACAGGAGCGTAATGTGACATAGATAAAAGCTTTTAAACACCCTTCAGGGTCTAGTGCAGGGGCAGCAAGAGGCCGGGCTAGAACCGCTGGGCACCGCACCTGCTCACCTCTTCCTCCGGCCTGGTCTGCGGCTGTGGTGACTGCCCCGGGCCCTGCCCACTCCCTCTGTAGCCAGCGAGAAACCCACCCAGCGCCTCTGAGAGCCTTCCACTCACAGAGAGCAGGCATCCCGCGTCACCTCCAGTCTTGGCACCCTCGGGATCTCAGTGCGGCAAATTCGGGGGTGCGGTCTCCCTTGCCTGCATAGTGTTGGAGCCTGGGGTCAGCACCCCAATACCCGAGTCCCTGTCTCAGCCCAGCACTCACAGGCCCTGTAACGCCTGGTGGGGGCCATCGCTGAACCCCTGAGGCTCAATGTTTACGTGGGAAAATGAGACTTGATCACGGAGCCCCCTGCCCCAGGCCTCTGGGCGAGTGAGCCTCTCGGGCCCAGCGTCGGCCCGGCTGCCGCAGTGAGCTGCTGTGATCCTGCCGTTCTCCGCACCCAGGCTGGGCCCTGTGGCCCTGTGGGCCGGTGCCGGCTGGCAGGTTCACCTGGAGAAGAGGGTGATGCCCGAGAACTTCTTTCCCCAGGTGTTTTCCAAAGCCGGGGCCCTGAGGAGCTGCTCTATCTCCAAGAAGAAGAACAAAGCAGGTACAGTATCTGAAACCTCAGGAGTGGTGCTGAGAAAATTAATGTCACCCAACTATAAAAAAATGCTTGGCCAGCTGGATATGTAGCTCAGCGGCATAGCACCTGCCTGGCAAGCGGGAAGTTATGAGTTTGATTCCTGGTTCCAAAAAAACAAAAAGTGCTGGACCAGAAATGGATGAGGATGTATGAAATTTCGTGTCTGAGGGAGGAGATACGGTGACAGATTTGTGTTTAGTGCCCCACGGAGCCCCCTACACACATGTACATGCACACGCGTACACACGCATGCGCACACATGCACAATGTCTGGCCAGCAGGGAAAGCAGGAAGTGGCTTAGCCAGACCGCATCTGAGATTCAGAAAGGGAGTGTGAGCTGGGCTACACAGTGAGTTCAAAGTCAGCCTGAATCACATAGCGAGACTCTGTCTCAGAAAACGAGTGAGAAGGAAGAAAGAGACACAGTCAGTGTGGCCAGCGGGTAGGAACATTTGCACGGGGGGAGCTTGGTCCCGGCGTGCATGTTTACCCAGTGCAGCGGGCATGGCAGCAGGCAGCCCAGGTGGAGCCGTTCCCACTTGTCACAGTGGTGGTCATCCCTGTTAGCTCCGCGCTCTCCCAGAGGCAGGACCCTGCTACAAGTTAATTATCGTGCCAGTTGTCTGGTCAGTGAGCCCCGGGTGGCAGTTGTGGAGAGCACCTCATGGGCCGAGTCCCATGGACACCAGGAGTGCCCTGGACAGCTGGCCATAGCCATAAACGGGGAGCCGCTCCTGAGGTCTTCTTGGGGTGGAAGAGGGTGCAAAGAGAAGGGGAGGCCACACAGAGAGCCCGGACCCAGGCGAGCCTCCAGCATGGTCCTGGGCTCACCCACACCCCCTCCTGCCACCCGCTGGCGGGGTTTCTTCCTCTCTCCCAGGCGCACTGCTGTCCATGGGCTTTGGATTTGTGGAGTACAGGAAGCCAGAGCATGCGCAGAAAGCGCTCAGGCAGCTCCAGGTGAACGGGGTTCAGGGCTTGGCTTGGGGGTGTGGCAGTGTCTGAGTCTATGTTGTCCTGGTCCTCACTTTCCCCTGTCTCAACCCCCTGCTGCATTGAGCAGTGTGCCGGGGTGGGGGTGGGGCGGCACATGCTGAGGGCCTGGGGCAGGGCCTCCGAGGTAGGGATGAGAAATGTCCCCCTGCCAGGCCTGGACCTGGCCAGATGGGACCTGGTGTCTGTAAATGAAACCAAACTCTGCATACCAGGCCCGAGAGGCCCGTAACCCTCACAATACTTGTAACCGACAGGGAACTCGGTGCCCCTGAATGACACCAAGTCCAGAGCGCATTGGGCCAGGGATGTGGGGAGGCCAGGTCTCTGCCCTCTGCCCGCCAGCCCTCTCCCTTTCCGGGCCTCGAGCCGCTCTGTGGAGGTCAGGGGTGCCAGAGAGTTGAGGACTGGGATGAGCCACTCTGTCTTACTTCTTAGGGTCATGTCGTGGACGGCCACAAGGTGGAAGTGCGGATCTCAGAACGAGCCACCAAGTAAGTGTCCTGCAGCCCTACCGCCTGTGGGCAGCACTGCTTCCCACCATGCTAGGTGCTGGCCACCCTGCGCAGTGTCTCATGGCCCTTGAACGTCCTTTCCGCATGGTGCCTGTCACTTATTTAGGATTCTCCCTCACTAAGGGGCCTGATGGCCGTTGGCCTCTGCCAGTTCTGACCCTGTGTCCTTCCTGAGCTGGGACCATGCTGTTCCTTTGCATGAATTTTTTTCTTGTGCTTTTTAGAGAAGTTGTTAGTGCACGTTCATAGTACCTAATGTTTGCATCCCTTACAGAGAGTTGGTGCATGAACAGACCACATGGTCATTTTCCACCTCCTTCCCAGGTCTTGGTCTCCTTCCTTGTGGAAAGATCTATCTCTGTATTTCCTACCATCTTTTATTTTGTTCCTTATTTATGCTTTGTGTTTCTAGGAGAGACTGTGTGATGTGTAAGCTTGTGTGTCTGATTTATTTCATTTAACATTATAGTCTCGAAGTGCATCTGTTTTCCTATAGGTGACAAGTTCATCCTTCTTTGTGGCAGAATAATACTCCACTTTGTATAAATACTGCTTTTGCTTAAGCCAGTAATCTGTTGATGAGCATATGGGCCACTTCCAAAATTTAACTCTTCTGAACTGAGCTACTGTAAACTGTGCACGTGTGTCACTGTATGATGTGTTTACCTTCTGAGGAAGATTCCTAGGAGGGGAATAGCTGGGGTGAATCCTCTGTGCACCCTGCGTATAACGAAAGGAAGGAGGGTAGGAGAAATACGCACCCACCACTCACCTCAGGAGCAGAAATAAACCCTAAGTGAGTTGGGCGTTGCTGCTGCTTCAGAAGACCCCTAAGTGGCCGTCGCACCTGGACAGCTGGTTTTACGGGGCTGTCTTCTGAGAGTTGGACGGCAGCGCCTGGCAGTGGTGAGGGTCAGTGGCAGCCTTGGCAGCTGCAGGAGACAGCACGGGCCGGTCCGCCCGGCGACCGCCTCCCGGCAGAGCACAGTGTCTCCGAGTCTGGCTCTGCTCCTGGGTCTCCACCTGCTTGTCATCTGAGTGACCCCCACACTTGGAGCTCCCGACAGTTCCCAGCACAGAGCATATGCCCTGTGAGCTGCTACATGCCACCATTGTCATCTCCCCGCCTGGGGGCTGAAGTGACTGCTCCAGCAGTCCTGGAGCTGGTTTACAATACTTATTGGGTCGTTTCTGGCAAGTTGGTCATTTGCTGTGATCTTTGAGCAGATTCGCTGCCAGCTCCCTGCCCAGGGGGCTGTTGTTCCCTCCTTGCCGTCCTTAGCTGTGTGGAGGTGGCACGGGGCATTCTCGTCCTCCCCAGTCTGCTGTACTGAGTGTCCTGAACGGGAAGAAGGCTTGGGTCAGGCCCTCTGGGTCCAGTGGGAGCCCCTGGCACTGGGTATACAGCACGTAGCCCAGGCCGTGCCCTGCGCACTCTGCCGGGGTGGCCATCTCCCTTCCCCATGTCCCTTCACAGAGCTGTCCAGAGCCAGCCTTGCTTACTCCTGCTTCCTGACCCATTGTCTCAGTCCTTTTCTGTCACCGAGACCTGATACTTGACACCTACAACTTAAAGGAGGCGTTGATTTTGGCTCCAGGTTCAGTGGCCCGAGCCCTTGCAGGGTTGGCTGACTCCGAGGTGGGTCAGATGGCACAGGGCTGTGGCAGGGGGATAGCCACTTGTGGCGTGGCAGGCAAGAAGCAGAGGGCACCGGAGGAGGAGCCTGGAAAGGAGATAAAGCCCCATTGTCACAGCCATAGTGACCCTGCTTCCAGCTGTGCGCCCCATAGTCCAGTCACCTTCCAAAACTCCCGCCTCTGGTTTTACGGGGCTGTCTTCTGAGAGTTGGACGGCAGCGCCTGGCAGTGGTGAGGGTCAGTGGCAGCCTTGGCAGCTGCAGGAGACAGCACAGGCCGGTCCGCCAGGGGATCTGGGTATAAACCTCAGCACCGGTGTCTGTGACATCGGGTCCACATTCAGGAAATGGACATGGGAAACTGAAGACCCTAGACTTCCTGGGCCCCATGGTGGCAGTTGCTTGTGGCATTCGCATCCCAGGGCAGTGCTCTTCGACAGAACCTTCCACAGCGACAGAAATGTTCTCCACCAGTGCCATCCATGAGGTGGCAAGTGCCACAGTACTTGTTACTTTCTGCTATTCAGCAAACCATGCCAGACTCAGAGCCGTGACAGTAAAAGACCACATCCTTGCAGGCTCCACAGCTGGATTCCAGGATCAGCCCCGCTGGCAAGGGGGGCGGGGGGGGGTGTACAGTGCTGCCTCTGGGAGAGTCAGGGGTGTCCCTGCATTGCCCTGGCCTGTGCCTCACCTCTGGGCTCATCCTGGACCTGCTCAGTGTCCTGCTGACATGGTACTGACTTCCCCAGAGTAAGGGGGACCCAGGAGGGAGCAAGAAGAAAGAGCAGTGTCTTGTGTGAGCCTTGCCCAAGTCTCACACGGTGGCTTCAGTTGCCCAGGTCCTCACAGGTCAGGAGGACCAGGAGGCAGGGTTGTTGGGGACCACTCGGCCACCCAGCCCAGGGAGTAGGGCCTTGATTGCGTTTCACCTTAGTTCTGACTGAGGGAGCCACATGTGGCTGGGGTTGCCACGTGGACAGCTCTGTCCTTGGGTGACAGGACACGTGGGACAGGGAAACACAGTTGAGGTGTAGGGACCCATGAGGTGGGGTGAGTGCTGGGAAGGGGACCAGGTCGGGGTGTGTGCGGGGGCTGCTGTGTCAGTGGAGACCGGGAGGCCTCTGAGGAGGTGACAGCAGGAAGGAGTCAGGACAGTCATCGTCATCACCGCAGCGTCCATGTTGACACACACACACACACACACACCCAGGCTCCCGTTCTGCGTCTGAGAAACCCAGCACAGAGACGCAGCCCCTTGCTAACCTAAGGCATTGCAGGTCCTGGGGGTCCAGCGTGGCTTTTGCCCCTTCCTTGGTGTTTTACAGCTTTGCTCCTTTGCTCGCTGCTCTGCTTAGAGCAGTGGGATGTGACATAGCAGTGTTAGGGGCAGCCTGGAACCCTGAGCTGGGAGGTTTTCCTGCCATGTGGCCTGTCTCAGCTTGGGCCTCTGTGGAGTCCTCGGATGGGACAGTGTCCCAAACTAGGCCTTTGGGACCCACCTGAGTCTTCCTTTGTACCTGCAGAGGTGGAATCGGGGAGACTGGGTCATGTGGGGAGCTGTCTCTCCTCCATGGGTCCTTTCTGGTGGCAACGACAGGGATGTGTCAGGTGGACACCACAGCTGTTTGGGGGGACAGTTATGGTCCATGTCCCCTGGGGGGGCACTGCCTTTCTCCTTTACATCGTGGCCTCTTCCATACATGCCGCTTGGTCCATCACCTGAACGTGGACAGGAGCGTCCATTCTGCTGGGGCGGAGAAGGCCAGTATAGGGCGGGGCCATGAGTGCCTCCAGGAAGCTGAGCCCCTTTCCCTCCCGCTCCAGGCCAGCCCTGACGTCCACCCGGAAGAAGCAGGTTCCCAGGAAGCAGACGACCTCCAAGATCCTGGTGCGGAACATCCCCTTCCAAGCCGACCTCCGCGAGATCCGGGAGCTGTTCAGGTGAGCTGCGCGGCGCTGACCCGCGGTGGCGTTTGAGGATGGTGGCCTTGGGCCTGGAAGCTTCCACTGCAGGCCGGCACGGAGGCTTTTCAGAGCTGATCCTCAGCCCCTTTGGATGTCTCTCGCCTTATCCCTGCGCACACTGGGCAGAAAAGCAGGTCCAGGCAGGCCTGTCTGCCCCTCCACCCACCACAGGAGGGGCCGGAGCCTGAGTGGTGAAGCTCAGCTGCCCTTGGGATCTGCGCTAAATGTCTGTCATTTGTTTGGTTGAAGCAGTTGGTGCTCCAGCTTGGGCACCTTGAGGTCACCTGGTGACTTTTACAAACGTCCCTGTGCTTGGGCTCAGAGTCGGACTCCCGTGGTCACGGGTGTGATCAGACCTTGGTGTCTGGATAGCAGCTCTCTCGAGCCTCCCGGCCAGTGCGGAATGGAACTCCTGATCTCAGGCGCTCTCTGTGGAAAGCCCCCTCTGAGCAGGTGAATTACTTGCTGGCACAGCTGCAGGGAACTCAGCCGCCTCTCGGGGCCAGGCAGGACACGGGATGTGCCCCTCGCCCAGTGGCACCTGCTGCTGGCACTGGAGGGCCTCTGCTCAGCCAGCCACGATGTCAGGCAGGAATCTAGGTTCAACAAGACCAGTTCTTCTCTTGTTTTGAAAGACAAACCAGCAGTCTGGGCTCCTAGGTGCTCATGAGCAGGTGATTGATTCCTCAGAAGCAGATGCTGCCTGGGACACAGCCTGTCCTGCCTGGGGCCCCTTGCTTGTGATTCCCGTGCACACATGACGATATTCAGCTCTTCAGAGTGTTAGTGTCATGAGCTCTGAGCCCCAAGCAAGGTGTTTTTCTGACAGGCAGCAGAAGGAAAGGCTTGAAGCCAGAGCGTGCGCCAGTGGGGCAGAGATACCCTGTGGTCTGCAGAGTAGCAGCAGAGGCAGTGGCGCTGCCCAGTCAGAGGTGTGAGGCTTGGCTGGTTTTGAGAGCACTCGGGGGAGCTGCATCTCCACGAGACTGACCCTTTAGGGTTCTCCATTCTGGGGTGCCATGGTTCAGCCTCTCCTCGTCACAGTTCATGTTGACGAGCAACAGAGCAAAGTCCCTGGTGAAATCACCATCTTGCTGGGAAACGCAGGTGCGAATGGAGCCCCAAGTTCTGGAGATGAGAAAGAACCATCTGTGTGTGACCTTTGCCGTCTCCGTCCTCCCTGTGTGGTTTAGAGGGTGGAAACCAGCCGGAACCTTTGCCTCAGGACCCTTGTCATCCTCCTCCTGCAGGTCACACACCAGTGCCAGCCGCTCCAGACACGGCCAGGGTAGCTGATGCAGAGGTGGCTCAGCTAGGATCCCAGTGTCCCACCTGGTGGCTGCAGCCTCAGGGACAGGGTCACAGGCTGGGGACACTGTTCATTGCCCCAAACCTGGGTAGATCAGGCAGACGGGGGGTTCTGCATTCTCGTCTCGTCATGGTGGGGGGCGGTGTCTGCCCATTTTAACCTGCCGCCGCTTTTTAGAGGGTCCAGGTTAAGGGCTGCTGGATCAGAACAAGTGAAGGACAGTGCATGTTGATCAGGAAATAACGTCCCTCAGAAGTGACTGCTTCTCTGGGTTCCGCAGTCTACAGGATGACACTTATCCAGGAAACAAAAGAGCGCGGGGAGGGGAAGGCGCTTTGTGTGACCCGAGTATTAAGTTTATCTTTAGGAGACAGGGAATTAGTGTCCGCTGAGCTTAGTTACACGTGGCGTCGCTTCTCCTTCGGGTGTTCCGACAGGTGCCTTGTCGACCCCTGAGGGTGACCCTTCTTGGGGGGCTCTACCTGGCTTTTGTTGTTCCCTCCTGCTGGCCCTGTGGGGCAGTTCTCGTGGTGGGCAGCAGGGGTCGCTGTGAGCCTGCTCAGAGACCAAAGCTGTTCTAGGGACGCCCCAGACAAATTCAGACAAAGCTACTGTCCAGCAAAGGTCACCTGCAGGGGAGAGCTCAGGGTTTGGGGTACCTGGTCTGCTCTATAGTGTCAGACAGCTTTTGTAGGTCCTTGACGCCCAGTGTAGTAAGTTTGCAGCCCCCTGCAGGCTCTCAGGTGTGCTAGACTCCGTGTATGGGTGCACCCACATGGTCCTGTATAGGAGGGACAGTGCTGTCCCTTTCGCCCTACGAGGACATGAGCCTCAGGGGGGTGGGTCATCCTGCCTGGGACCACACAGCTGAGCCAGGGTGTGGATTCTGTTAGTCCCCCTCACGGCAGGGCTCAGATGCATCCTCTACCACCCAGATCCAAAGGGTGCTGTCAGAGGAACTGTGGCACGGAGAGTGTGATCTCTGTGACAGCCCCTGTATCAGGAGGGACCCACGCCCTTCCACTGCCTTGAGAATCGGGGAGGGCACAGATCAGCGGCCAGGGGCCAAGGGCCTTCCAGGACACTGGGGACATGGGTGAAGGGCCATTTCCTGGAAAGACCTTCACTGGGGGGTGTGGAGTCCCAGTGCAGCCTGCTGGGGCCAGCAGCCTCCCAGCCCAGGGCAGCATTTCTGGGTCCTTCCTGGAGGCTCTAGCCTCCCGCCCGACCTGCCGTGACCCACAAGAGCCAGGAACATCGTGCCTGTATGTTCTGCAGGGACCACATCCCCCAGCCCCTCTGTTCCTCCCACTGGTGCCGAGTGCTGCACGCCCGTGACCCATAGGGCACATTCGCAGCCGTGCAGCCCTGCTGTGGTTACCTGGCCCGCCCGGCGCTGGGGCTGGGGTGGACGAACGGTGCCCCCGTGTGCGAAGCACAGGGTACATTGCAGCCCTGTGTTCTTTTTAGCTTTAGGTTTTTGTTTTTGATACCAGGGCTGGAACCCAGGGGCTGGGGCACACTAGGCAAGCACCCTAGCACTGAGCCACACCCAGATGAAGGTTAGAGGGGTCTCGTTAAGTCGCCTAGGCAAGGCTCAAGCTCGCCGTCCTCCTGCTTCCTCCCCCCCGGCTGGGCATACAGGACTGAGCCCCTGGGCCCTGCTCAACCGGTGTCTGACCTCAGATAGTGAACAGATCTGACTCCATCGGGTGGGCAGGTGGGCGGACTCCCTGCCGGCTTCTCCCCAGCACCACTGGGTGTGAACGGAGCTCTTGTTCCTCATTGCCAGCTGTCCACCTTCCCCTGTCCTCTGCCACCTGCCTGTGCTCTGGGCGGGGCCACAGCCTGGGACTCAGCTGACTGGGGTCCCCCTCCCCTCTGCCTGCTTTGCACTCAGGAACCCGAGTCTCCACGCTTCCAGGCTGACCTCATGGCAAGACTGTGTACATGGGGACACCTTGCGCCATGTGACATCAGATGTGTCAAGGGGTTGAGGGCGTGGGGTGCTGTCACTAAACCTGCAGCGCAGCCCAGGACAGCCCTGCCGTGTCTGACTGTGTGACCTGCGGCCTGCTGCCTCCCCTCTCCGTGCCTCCACCTTCTCCGGAGAGCGGAATCTCGGAGAGCAGTTGTGAGGGTGAAGCGCTGGGCAGGTGTCCTGTTCCACTGAGCCCTTCCGCTCCTGCTCCCTGGCCAGGTCTCTTCTCCCGTGACCTCTGCACCCTGGTCTGCAGTCACCTGCCCCTGCCTCACCGGCACCTGGCGCAGTTCTTACGCCGCATTGCTCTCCACTGCCCGCGTCCCCCGAGCGTGGTGCTTCCACAAGTCCGCGGGTGTGAAGCGGCCGCCTGACAGCTAAGGAAACCAGTTCTTGGCTACGCTGCTGAGCCGCTTGTTCTCTGGTAGGACACGTTTGAGTCCTCTGGCCGTTTTTACAGCTGGATCACCTGATTTTACCCTTTTTCTCGCTGTTTATGTAACTCACTGCACCCTGGACCCAGGTCCCGTGGTGGTGAATATGGTGTTGAGGTCCTTTGCCTCTTCCATCTGACGGGCGGCTTTCCAGCCTCTGCCTCTTAATGCTGTCACTTTGTCACCCCGCTTCTGCTGCAGAGCTGTGCGCCTCCCCCGCTCGGGCGGTCGGTTCCCGGGTCCCTCTGGAGACCTGGCCACCTAGCAGTGTGGCCCATCTGACGCTGTTCTCTGCGCAGCGTGGGGTGGAGATCAGGTGCTGCTTCCCAGGTGGAGATGGAGGGGACCCCATGGTGGCCACCACCAAGGCCCCGATTTCTCTCTGCCCTGCAGCATCAATTCCCATCTGTGATGTCCCCATGGTGGCCTTGGCTGTTCCTTCAAGGCTTCCTTCAGGCTGTGGCATCTCGTTGAGTCACGTTTGTACCAACATGAGTGCTGAGGTGAGAGAGGAGACAGGTGACAGGCGGGTTAGGTCCCACTGAGCCAGCGGAGCGATGAGCCCTATCTGGGGACAGAGCATCGAGGGAGGCCCGTGTGTGTTGCAGTGGCTCAGCTTGTGGTGGCCCCGTCCTTGTGGTGCTGCGGAGGTGACAGCCTCGGACCTGGGGGCCTTGCCCACTGCAGGTCCTGCTGGGTTGGGACGGCTTTTATGTTTGGGTTCCACACAAGGCCCACGAGTCAGGTGGCTTCGTAGTGTCACAGCCCCGAGCAGGACACACCGTGGTCACCTTCCTTGCTCCTCATCGCGTGCCACCTCTCCAGGATGCACTAGGGGACAGAGAGACTTCCTGCGCATCATCGCAGCGCCTCAGCTCCTGCCCACTGGACCATGTTAGCTGACTGTCTTCAGAGTCACAGAGAAACTGGGCTGTCAGGGCCAGGCCACAGGACCCAACCAGGCACTCAGCCCGAGCTCCAGGCCCCCCAGCATGGGATCACAGCAGCGGCCACCCGCAAGCTATGTCCTTATGCTACCTTAGTAGCAGCGGCCACCCGCAAGCTATGTCCAGGCACCAATACCACCCAAAGCAGAAGATGTGGGGTTCTCCCTGGATTCCAGGGTTCCTGGCTGTGCACAGTCCCAAGATCCAAATCCAGGCACCTGTCTCCCCTCCAGCCTGTGTGACCTCATCCCAGCGATTTACCTGCGGTCACCTGTTACAGGAGGAGAGGCCCAGAGGAGCCAGGCTCTATTGAGATGGATGGCTGTGCTGGCTGGGGAACCCCAGCAGGAGCAGCAGGGTGACAGTGGGCCTGTCAGTGGGCTGAAATCGAAACAGGCCCGGTGCTGACAACATGGGGGAGGTGGACCTCTGGCCTGTGGCCGGTGGGTGTGTGACCAGCACTCCCTCCAGGAGGCCATCCGCACCTGCGTGTGCTACCTCGGGGATCGACGCCAGGGCATGGAGGGTTCCACTTCTCCGCCCATCGGCTGACGGGTGGACAGGTGAGGCAGAGGCCTGGAAGCACTGCCGGTCTCGTGGATTCCATTTGCATCGTGTGCCCAGAACACGCAGCTCAGCAGAGGCCAAATGCAGCCTCAGGTGCGGAGGTGGGGAAGTGTGGCCAGGGATACAGCTGGCAGGCTCTGTCCTTGTTTCCGAGGTGGTGAAAATGATCTAAAATTGACTATGCAAAAGGTTGCACAGTTCTGCAACCAACTGAAGTTGTATACTTTGAGTGCACAAATCGGTACTGAAACCAGTTGAGTTGTATACTTTTAAGTGGGAGAGTTGCAGAAGTTGTGAATTGCATTTCAATGAGACTAAGCGGGGCAGGAACCTCTACACAACTTTAATGACAGCAACCAAAGACCGTGAACCACGGACATGTCTGTAGCTGACTGTGGCATGTCCACACAGTGGAAGACTACTCGGCCACGAAGAGGAAACCTTGGAGTCACGCCGCAGCCTGGTGACCCTCAGGAGAATTGCCTGGTGGAGTGCGTGATTCCGTCTCTGATGCTCTCGAGATAACTAATAAGAGAAGGCGTCAACTCGTGACTGCTGGGAGTGAGCGAGGCAGACAGAATCTACCACAGGGCAGGAGCATGTGGGGTTGCTGAGAGAATGCCACTCAGTCTCCATCACGAGACAGTGGACGCTCTGATCCCCTCGGGATGAAACGTCCTGGGCCTAAACCTACATACACGTGGGCGCGGATCCAGCTGAAGGCGCACAGCACCTCCCTGGTTCTGTCCCACGGGGACCTCCCTGCTCTTTTCTTGGGTGTACATTTGTGATTCTCTCAAAGTCAGGCTTAGAAAATGAGGACTCCGAGCCATAAAATGGCAGTGGTGAGATGCCCGTCACCAGGGGATGAGCAAGTAAAGGGCAGCTTTGGCTAAGCAGACTTGGCAAGGATTCCCCATGTCTCGAGAGGCCAGGCTCCCTGCTCCCTGACACTCGCTGCATTTCTGTGTTATCATCCTGTAAACGTGTCCTCCAGGAACCCACAGGGGTGGCGGGAACCGAGCTTCTCAGCCTGAACTTATAACTCTGGCTCCAGGGGATGCTGGGGCGGGGTTGGGGGGCTAGGTTCTTATTCTTCCCACTGTTCCTGTCCCTTGGGCACCATGTAGCAGTCATCTGCTGGTGTGACATTCCAGTTCAGCGGTGCCCAGCCCAGGAGTCAGGAGATGGGATTCCGTCCCGGCTCCACCCGGCTCCTGCTGTGTGAGCCCGGGCAGTTGCGTGGCCTCTCTGGGCCTGCATTTGAGTCTGAAAACACTGAGCCAGGCCCCAAGCAGCAGTGGCTTCTGCTTTCCCAGCCACGGCAAACCCGTTGGTCGTGGCTGCTGTGGTTCTGTGTGGGAGGCTTTTGGGGCCGCGGAAAGCAGCTGATCAGCGCTCTCTGCTGTGGTGCGGGTGGACGGCTGAGGCGGGGAAGCAGCACAGGGTCTGGCGAAGAGTGGACGTGTGCCTATGGGCTCCCAGCAGGGCAGTGCAGGAGCCTGGCATCCCTCCTCGAGGGAAGCAGCTGTGACCTCTGAGAGGTGGAGGCTTTGGTCACTCTTTGCTTCCTTTGGGGCGTCGAAGGCCCAGCCCTCCACTGGGGCTGACATCTTCCCTCTGTACCTAGGCTGTTCCCAGGGTGGGCAAAAGCTCAGATCGCAGATGGGACCCTGGAAAAGCACAGGTCCTGGGTGGGGTGGCACTGTGCCCGTGGCATAGCTTTCACACCTCCGCCAGCCCCATGGCAGCCACAGCCTGGCGCTCTGTCTAGACCTGCTCTTCACTTAGTGCTGGAGCTGATAATTGGGGACAGCCTGAACCTTCCCAGGACAGCAGGTTCCAGCACACAGCTGTGCAGTTGAGGGGCTCATGGATGGAGCGGCATTTCCAGAGCATCTCTCCGGAACCCCAGGAACAGACAGCCCCCAGGGAGGAAGGGGTGGCAGGGCTGGGGGCAGGGGTGCGAGCTCACCCTATTGCAGACCCTAGGGTAGAGATGGGTCGTTTGCATCCAGTGGTGCTGACCTGGGGGGTCTCGGGCCGAGGGCCTGACTGTCTGGGGTCCGCTGTTTTATGGACGCCAGGATGGGCCGCAGTGGCTGCTGTGCTGTGAGGCCCGAGGTGGGGAGGTTGCTGGTGCCCTTTCTGGTCCAGGACAGCTGCCCCATCTATGAGGCAACCCCTGAGGCTTCTAGAAGACATTGGGCCTTACTGGGAGGTGGGGGCATCACAATCTCCCCCAGTCCTGCTGCTGACCAGCTGGAGGCCCCGAGGAAAACCACCCTGCCTCTCTGATCCTCCCTGGGCACACCGAAGTAAGAGAGCCCATTTCTTCCTGCCTCTCAGAGCATCGTGAGCCCATTTCTTCCTGCCTCTCAGAGCATCGTTCTGCAGACCCTTCATAAAACCACGGGCATCACTGTGTTTCTTAAAAGGAACAAGGTAGAAAGAGTGCTTTAAAAAAAAAAAAGCAGAGCTGGGCCAGGCATATACCTCAAATCCTTGTACTCCTGGAGGCTGAGGCAGGAGGATCTCAAGTTCATATCCAGCCTGAGCAACTTGGCAAGACCATGTCTCAAAATGCAAGAAGGATGGCGTTTATTTGCCAATGCTACAGAAAGGAAAAAAGCCAGACAGATCTCATGGTTCTTCCCCCTAGTGGGACAATGTAAATATTATTATTATTATGTTGCTTAACTGTGCACAAATGTGGAACCCAAAATAAACTGCCAGCTCACACTGATGGTTCTTTAGGACTGTAAACATCAAAACACATTTCCGAGTTAAATACAAACATAATTTAAAGTCAATAGAATTCAAATTAACAACATTATTTTAGGGTGATGGATGAGGTCATTTTGTAGAAAGTAAGTTCAGATCATGGGTTTTAATATCAGGATAACACAGCCTCAGCTCAAGATCCTTGATCCCTCGAGGTCTCCTCTAGCTGGTGGTGCTACCGCGGAGCGCCTGATGGCGTCAGGCCCTGCAGGGCGGCGGTGCTGCCGCCGCGGCTGGACTCCCAGGGCAGCAGGATCTTGGCCCGGCTCTTGTCCTGAGAGCAGGTACAGAAGAGCGACCACAGTTGTCAGTAAACGCACAGCCAGCTGCTCCTGGAATTGGGAACTGCTTCACCACGCATCCCAGCGGATAGATCTTGGCACGGGGCGGGACAAGGTGCCCATGTGGGGACAGACTTTCCTGCGCTAGGCTCAGCACACCTGGGACATGGGGTGCCTGGGCTCCCCGGATTCCCCAGAGCATTTCTGCGTGCAAACCAGCAGGAACTCCCTGTGCTCGGGTGCCTGCCACCACCTCCTGGAGGCTGAGGCAAGAGGGTCACATACATGTTCAAGCCCAGCCTGGGCTGTTAGCAACTTGGGGAGACCAGTCACAAAATAGGAAATGAAGTTTGGTGTGAAGGGTTTGAGTTCAGGCCCCAGTTTGTTTGCCCCGGGGTATCTTGAGAGGTAGCTGACCCTAACGAAAGACTCGACTTGTCAGCCTGGCTCTCTCCATTGCCTGCAGTTTAGGTCTAGGACACTCGCCGGTCTCCCTTAGACCTGTAGGTCTTTTTCGCTGCCCAGCCCACGCAGGGCTGAAACGCTGCTGTGGATACAGGCGACCTCTAGGGCCCGATGGTTCTGCCACCATGTTCAGTGCAGCTTTTGTGACTCTTCCTGTCCTGTCTGTTTTTCTAGGACGGGGATGTGGTCAGGGCTCCCATAGCAGGATCGTATGGTCAAGCTAAGACTGGCTGCTCAGTGCCGAGAACGGAGCTGTTAAAGACACGCACCATGGTGCCCAGCTTTAAATTTTCTGAGGCAGAGTCTCACTGAAGCTAAGTTGCCCAAACTGTGATCCTCCTGCCTCAGCCTCCAGTAGTGCTGGGATTACAGGCACACACCACCGTCCCTGCTGTGTTCTCCCTGCGTTGAATCCCTCTGTGCGCCTGGCTCACACCTGAGCTCTCTCAGACTCTGTCCCTCCGTGTTTCTACACACACACACGCGCGGACCCAGATCCATACGTAGAGAGAAATGTGACTAAGAGAAAGGAAAAATGTATCTCAGTTTGTTTCTTCTTGGAAAATAAGATATAGTTGCACAGCTAACACATGAATATTTTCTTTATCGAAAAGCAAACTTAAATGTTTTTCTTGGTGCTGGGGATGGAGCCCAGCGCCCCGGGCCTACTGTACACGTGGCCTACGTGGACCTCCGCTCCAGGACCTCCCCAGATTTAATTTAAGGACAAAGTCCTTCTCTGCTGACCACTGCTCTACTCCCCGGAGAAGCTCCCGCTGCTCCTGCTGCGTCTGCTTCCTCTTCCGTGTGCCCTGCACGTGGGCACCCCGCAGACCCCACATGCAGCAGTCAGGGCTGTGGACAGAGGTGACGGCACCGCTCGTGCGTCATAAGCACCTGCTCCAGCTGGGGGCCTCCTGGTCTCCCCCACTTGGGGCCCCTCGCTCCTCCTCAGGCCCTGCATTCTCGCCCCATGGTGGGGGAGCCACGTGACCCATTCCAAAGATGAGCAAAGCGGGGTTCAGGCCGGGGAGAGTGGGCAGTTGGGGGCTGGTTCGGTCCAGGCCTGCTTCCCGCCTTCACCCTCCCTAAGCGTCTTCGTTTGCGCCGTCTCTGCCGCTTGCC
Source organism: Hydrochoerus hydrochaeris (assembly GCA_004027455.1). Lineage (NCBI taxonomy): Eukaryota > Metazoa > Chordata > Mammalia > Rodentia > Hydrochaeridae > Hydrochoerus > Hydrochoerus hydrochaeris. The sequence continues at coordinate 3,655 of PVLA01011806.1, read as the reverse complement.
GTCCGGAACCCATTCGAAGTGTTGCCCTTTCGTGGTGATTTTGGCTTCAGGAAAGGTCCAGAAGTGACACGGCGCCGTGGGGTGAGGAAGGCGGGTGGGGCCGCGCCGCCCGAGTCTGCCCCAGCCTGTCTTTGGGACGGGTGGTGCGTGGCAATGGCGTCCACCATACTCCTGGTCCCACCTTGCAGGGGACCCCAGAGCTGCTTTGGGAAGCGGCTGGCAGAGTGGGCTAAGTGCGTTCAAAGCGGGGGCGGGGGGGTGAGGGAGATTCGTGGCAGCGTGGCCTTTACTATGGTAAACCTTTCTAATGTCCCCGCGTGCTTCAGTCACGTCTCGCGCACACAGTGTTAGGATGGGCATGAGATGACAGCCCGGCTCCCTGCGTCCACAGGTCACGGGCTCTCGCTGCCGTGCAGGGTGACAGGTGTCGCTGGGAGGGCCTGTGCCTCGGCTCCCACCAGGAGTGGAGAGAGAGGGCCGTGGGAAGTGGGGGTGAAGGGCTGAGCCCATCTCCCTGATGCCCTGCATCATGGGTACCAAGCACAGCACTGCCCTGCAGAGCCCCCTGCAACAGAGGGTGTCCCTGCTGTCCACACAACGGCCCCCAGTACTTGGACTGGGGCTGGCGTGAATGAGGCACTGAGTTTTATTTAGTTTAAAGAGCCTACATGTCTTAGTCACTTTCTCGGCTGGGACAGAACAGCTAACACCCAAAGTTAAAGGGGAAAGGGTTATTTTAGCTCACGGTTGGTAGAGGTTTCCGGGTGTAGCCGGCTGGCTCCGAGGCAGGTGGCATGGCAGAGGGGCCTGGCCAGGAGGCCTGCTCAAGGCTCTGCAGAGGGAAGCAGGGCCCAGGTGAAGGGAGGAGGGGATAGGGCCCCCTCCAGGCCACACCCACAGTGACCCACCCTGCCCACCAGGCTTCACCTCCCTGCCTCACACCCAGCTGTGGACCCCTCCATGGTCCCTCCGTGTCACATGCCAGGATCCAGTCACCTCCCAGGCTCCCTGCTAGTGCGTGAGGCTTTTCCAGCTGTAAGATACAAGAAACTAACACTCTTAGTCTGTTTCGTGTTACTGCAACAGGATACCCCAGGCTAGGTATCGGGTAAAGCTAAGAGGCTTGTTTGGTTCATGGTTCAGCACATTGCCCGCCAGAATGCTGGGAGGGCCACTTGGCAGTGTCACAGCGTGGCAGAGAAGCGGCCAAGTCACTGGCAACACACAGAAGGGACTCGGGAGCAGCATCAGTCCCTCCCAAAAGTGCTTACAGAGCCAGCTTTCCAAGGAGCCACCACCTTTCAGCGGGGACCAAGCATCCAGCGTGGGAGCAAGGACAAACCATGTCCAAGGCACAGCAGAGCCCAAGCCACCGCTTTCTCCTTTTAAGTAGGGGCCACCCAGGGGGACAGCACAGACCTCGACCCTTAAATGTCCACATCCTCTTCCACTTCTAGACCTCTAGCCTCGGGAGATAATTGGAGGCTCGGACACATCTTTATATGCAGGGATCTTCACAGAGCACCGATGACAGCGGAAGATTGGGAGCCCTGTTAAATGTTTGGGGTGAGAGGGAGCGACCCCAGGGTGGAGGCATCATGGGTGGAGGGCCAGGACACCTCGGCAGCGTTCACAGAGGGGAATGAGTGCTCTCCAGCCATGATAGGAGGAGAGCCAGAGTCCAGGTCGGTGTGGGAAGGGTTGGAGACCCTGGTGGCCGCCCGCGTGCTCCGAGGAGCTCAGCAGGGAACCTCCCGCCGCGCCCAGCACTGGTCAGCCGGTCCGCACCTGCACCTGCCTCGGGAGCGGGTCCCTGCCACTCTCCCCTCATACCTGTGAACCTTGCTCCTGGACCCGAGCCAGCCCCTTCCTGCATCTAATTGTGTTCACTGAAGGCGGGACAGTGCTGCTCTTGGTGGGATTTTGCCCGGTGTCTCCTGTCACTTCCAAACACTTCCGCTTCCAACACCTTTGAAATCTCTCCTAGCAAATCAAAGTTTTGTTTTTGGTGTGTTTGGTTTTTCGTGGTGCTGGGGCTTGATCCCAGGGGCACTCTACCACTGAGCCACTGAGGTACATCCACAGCCCTTTTGTTTTGTTTTGTTTTGTTTTGTTTTGTTTTTTTGAGACAGGCTGACCTCATTCTTGTGACCGTCATGCCTCAGCCTCCCAAGAACTAGGATGAGCAGTGTGTGCCACTGTGCCCTGCAAACTTTTGTTCTTTAAAAATGTTTTCTCCTGATTCTAAAACTAACCTCACTCAGGCCTGCGTGAGAAAGTGCGCTAAGTAGAAGGAAGCCAGCCGCATATCCAGCCCAGAGCCACGGTGAGCCCGAGCCCCTCCCTCCTGCCGCCAGCGGCGGGCAGGTGTCAACATCACTGTGCACCAGCTGTGGAGACATTTTCTGCTGGGGAACGAGTGGGAGGGGAGGGGAAAGCGTCCAGAAGAGGTTTCCATCGGGCCGCAGTGGCGCCTCCCCGACAGTGATTCTCTGCTCCCTTCTAGTTAAATAGAGAACCTTTAGCTACTTTTTATTTCATCCCAACCTGGGCCATCGCCCTAGCTTCTCCCAGTGCCACTAAGCGGCGGCTTCACCCCAGAGCAGTTCGAATGTTTAAAACACAGCACCCGTGAAGTTTAAGCCCTAACCCCTGGGTGGTGATGGTGTGCACTGTGCTGTGTTCAGAGGTGCCTGGGCCCTCACATACATGGAAGTTCCAGTCTCTCTGTCCCCTTCCATGTGGACAAGCAGAGAGCGAGCCAGGCAAGGGCCATTCCCGGCCTGTGGCCAGCAGGAAGGAGGTCTCCTTCCCGGGGAACTGGGAGCCGGGTGGTCCCCGGGACTTACTTGGAGCCAGTGTCCCTTAGGGGAAGCAAGCCAGCGGGTGCTGAAGTCCCAGGGACCCTCCAGGGGACATGCCGTGTTCCTGGGCGAATCTTCCAGGCCCATCTTGCCGGGTTTTGTTTTCTCCTCCAGGCTCCCCACAGTGGCTGTGCGCATCCCCAAGCGTCCCCCGCCACACTTGGGAGCCAGCGGGCTGTGGGAGAACGTGGCACATCCCACTCACAAAAACTCCCTCATTTGTATCTCATTTTCGAGTTATTATCGAGCTGCCGGTCGTGAGAGTATTTTGACAGCAGCTGTCAGCAAGGTGCGAGCGGCTGCCATCGCCTCCGATTGGCTAAAGACACCGCTGGCAGCGCGCTGAATAATGTCCCGGCCCACCCTGTCCCCGCAAGAGAGCGGGGAAGAAAACAGCCAGGCTGAGGATCGGAGGGGGAAGGGAGGGAGAGCAGGGTGCTCAGGCCAGAGCCTGCCCCGGCTCCCAGCGCGTCGTTAGCTTTTCCCCGACTCCCGCTAGAGAAGGGGCCACAAAAGACTCAGATCGCATCTCGTGTTGCTTTTCTTTTCTTTTATTTCATCTTATTTGAGGTTTGGGGCAGCTGGGGAGGGGGGATGAAAGAGGATCGGTCCAAACAAGCATTTAGGCTTGTCAGAGTTTATTACATTAGCGAGGTCATGGCTCTCAGCTCCCAGCACCGGCTCCCTCGCCCACATGAGCAGCTCCCAGCGCCATAGCGAGGTCATGGCTCTCAGCACCCAGCGCCATAGCGAGGTCATGGCTCTCAGCTCCCAGCACCGGCTCCCTCGCC
>PVLA01011805.1:0-49787 GCA_004027455.1 Hydrochoerus hydrochaeris | reverse complement strand
CCTGTGTTTATCACCATGCATCAAAGTCAAAATAGATCAAAGATCTAAATATTAAAACAGAAACACTAAATATGCAAGAAGATAAAATAGGTAGAAATCTTGAAGACATATGGGTAGGTAGAGAGTTAATGAGCAAAACCCAAACTGCATGGGAAATACTTCCCAGAATCAACAACTGGGATCTTGTCTTATTAAAAAGATTTTGCATGTCAAAAGAAATCTCTGAGTGAAAAGAAAACTCACTAATTGGGAAAGAATCTGAGTCAACTGTCCCTCAGACAAAGGACTTCTATCTATAACGTATAAAGAATTAAAAAAGATCAATCACCCACAATTCAAAGGCCCAATCCAAAAATGTGCATCTGAGATAAATACACACTTCTCAGATAAAGAAATAAAAGTGGCAAATAAATATATGAAAAAATATTCAGCATCATTGGTCATTAGAGAAATGCAAATTAAAACAACACTGAGATTCCATCTCACTCCAAAAAGAATGGCCAAAGATCAAGAAATAAACTAATAACAAATACTGGAGGGGCAGTAGGGAAAAAGGAATTCTCCTGCACTGTTGGTTGGAGTGTAGGCTGGTGTAACCATTGTGGAAGTCAGAGTGAAGGTTCCTCAAAAATCTCAGTTTAGAGGTCCCCTTTGACCCCACTATTCTCCCTTTATGCATTTTCCAAGAAAAATTGAAAACATACCACAGTGATATGTATGTATCCATGTTTATAGCTGCACAATTTGTAATAGCCAAATCTTGGAAATAATCCAAATTCCCACCAATCTAGAAATGAATAAAAAAGATATGGTATTTTTATACATGAGTGTACTACTCAACTAATGAAGGATAGCATCAGGGCTTTAATAGGTAAACGAATGCAATTTAAGTTTATACTCAGAAGTGAAGCAAATCAGGTTCACATGTGTAAATACCATATTGTTTCCCTAGTGTAAGAATCTGAAAGAGTTAATAAGATCCAAAATCTACAATAGATATTTTGAAAGGGCAAGAAATTACTAAAGGAGAAAAATCACTGGCATAGAGGAAAGGAGAAAAGAAGGAAGGCAGAAAGAAAAAGATATAAATTTGTTTATATATACATAAAATAGCTAAGATGATTATACAAGTAATTCTATTAGTTCTTGGTAAAGGACAGTTAATACTCATAGGATGAAATCAATTTTGCCTATTTCTATTTGGCAATCTAAGCAAATCTTTTGAAGATAACAATAGGCAATATTAAAACCATTGTTAAATTCCTATCATCTTGTTTTGAAAGCCTATATTGTTATTGTTTTGGGTTTTTTGCTGTTTTTGTAGTTATTTGTATGTCTGTTGTTTTTTCTTTCCTTTTCTGTGTTTTTTTTCTCTTTAAAATAAAAAATTAGTTAATCAATGTGGAAACCTCATAAAATATTCCATATACTTTATACATATCATTGTCAAGGAAATTCTTCAGTGGTCTCTATCTCTCTTGCATTTAGATTTTATGGAAGTAACCAAGCAGGTTGTGAAGGATTGATTATTAAATTAAAGGAATGTGATTTAAAAAGAATCAAACACTGGACCATTTTGAACTTGTTTATTTTCTGGAAATTAGATATGTGAATAAAAATAGATATATAGAATTTCAATATTAAATGATATAAATCAAACATGAATTTAAATATCTCATAGTTTCTAATATATGAGAAACTAAAAAAATAAGCAGGCAAATAAAAGATAGATAATAGGAATGAGGTTGATAAAAGTTTTGCAAAAGAGAAGGAGAAGAAAGGGAGGAAGTGGGGAAGAGATGATGGTAAGGGGATAAGAAAGAATAAGGATGTGTCATGTGTGTGTACCAACTCCTCATAAGGAGTGTAATGATTATGCATTGCAAACATATCAATTTTTAAAATAACTTAATAGTATAGACGTATCTTGAGGATAATTTAAATAGTAAATGTACATACATTCCTAAAGAGATCATTGTCTTTAAAAAATAATGTATTTTAGCCATTTCCATATGGACATCTTAAAGCAGGAATATGATCATCCACAGGGATTTATGTAAAGCAATGGATGCAGATGTTACATTCAGAAAAACACGAAGGCCTATGTGCATTACAAAAACAAAATCACTTGTAACAGTAATGGTGAATTTGTAAGAAAAAGCTACCAATATTTGAAAAATTGATGCATTTAATTAGATGTATCTTATTTGAGTAAGAATGCTCATAAAGTTAGAGTGTGTCAAACATTTTGTACTGATAGTGATAAACTTTTACCTTAGACAAGTGATCATTACAGAAGACAGGATTCGACAGACTCCTGAACAGCACAGTGGTGGAGCCATCCTGTGAGGTGGGAAGCAAAGGGCTAGTGTGGCTCTGTGTGAATCTGCCTCTTGCTACCTCAGTCTCTTAGTCTCTAAGATGGGAAATAAAACTGACATTTATCATAAAAGATTTTGTAGGTAAACAATGAAATTATCTGAATTGAGTGCTGGTGCTTGGTGTGTCATAAGTGCTCATAGCTAATGTTTATTCCATTACTTTAATTTATGATACCATTTATTACAGATAATTTCTAGAGTGCTAACTGATTGCTTTTTTAATGCTTCCTTAATTGCATTTCTTTCAAGAAATCCTGATAATATTTAGGCATTAAATTGAACTGTGGCTGTCAAGCCTCAGTGCTAATGAGATTTTTCTTTATTTTATAGACAACTGTCATTTTAGGTAAGCATGAAGGAAGGGCTTATTTGTTCAGGGTAGGAAATTTAAAGTTGTTTTAAAAATTAAAAATTTAAACCTCCCCATGAAAAAGTAAAAAAAAAAAAAAATCCATTGTGATGTCCACTTTGTAGGGGAAACTACAGAGTGAGAAGTCTGCCATCCTTTCCATATTCTGCCCTATTAAACTAGAAGAACAATATATTGAATTTGGATCAAATTTATGTTGTCCCAGTGCAAGTACATGGATTGTATATAATAGTTTTTTCCCCCATGAAAATTCTCTGTAACCCCATAAAGTCCTGTAAATTTCACTCTACCCTACTGGATGTCATCTCTGGCCCCTCCTTCCATCTTTTTAAAAATTTATGTTAATGTAATGAAAAGAAGACAAAGTAAAATGAAACAAAATAAAGCCAAAACAATGAGAGCAACCCAGGACTTCAAAACAAGATAAGAGAAAAAATCAACAGTGGCTAATATAATGCCTCATGTTATCTTTAAAATAGCTGTCCAAACCACAAGACATTATAAAATCAAGCAAAATGAACAGAGTAAAACCAATTGAAACAAAATAATGAACATGATATTGAACTGCAAAACAATAGGAGATCAACAATGGCTACTATAATATATCCTATTATCTTCAAAATAGCTTCCCATACCATCAGACATAATAAAATCTAACAAAACAAAAAAAGAGTAAAATCAAACCAAACCAAACAATGAAAATGATACAGGACTTCAAAACAAGATAATAGGAAATTAGCAATGGCTACCACCTTCTTTCTTTAGACATTTTCTCCCCTTTCACCTTCAGGATATCTATTGTAGATTTTGAATCTCACTAACTCCTTCAGTTTTTTTTTCTCATTAACTTTAAAGGGAATAAAACAGAGCAACAAAACAAATTGAAACAGTGATAAAACAATAGGAAATCAATCACAATTACTATATTGCTTATTGTTGTCCTCCAAATAGTTGCTTGGCTTTAGCCTTGCTAAATCAATCAAACAATACTGTGCCTCAGAACTAGCCATGGCTCACAGGGAGGAGGGGCTGTTTCCTCACCCCAGTCCATGCACCCACCAGCTTACAGGTGGGCACTTTGCTTCCATCTTGTTTCTCCAGGATCTGTGCTCCAAATGGTTCACAGGCAGGAGCTTTGCTTCCTTCCCTTGCTCTTCCAGATCTGTACTCCAAATGGCTTACAAGCAGGGCTTACCTTCCATCTCAGCTCTCCTCATCCATGCTCAGAATGGCTCACAGGCAGGGGCTTTGCTTCCTTCCTTGTTCTCCCCTATTCAACCTCTGAATCTCCATTTTTCTTTAGTTGCATGTTTATTTTGCTTTGATGGTTCCACTTTCTCTCTTGTGTACCTAGGTTGTGTGTACTGAAAGTTTCCAACATCATTGAGATTTAACCCTTCAACAATATCTCTTTCAGTTCTTCCTTCCTTGGTTCTAGGACATATTATTGAAATCTATGGTGAAAATTTACACTTAAAAAACTGTTACAGTAAAAGCTACATTGCCATGAATTCAACTCAAAATATAGAACCTTGCTTGAAGCACACTTATCCCATTATTCTTACCACTTTCTGAAGCAGTTTTGGAAGTCCTCTTTCATGCGTATCTTTATGAGGTGTCATAAAAATCATGGTGAATACCATTGCCAGCTACCATCTTATGAAAAGACAGTCTGATAAAAACATTGTAGTACATCTTTATCTAGTTTATTCACTAGACCTGACACTGTGAAACTTCTGGCTTTCCCTCAAAGTCAAATGATCATGAAAAAAGTGTTTCTTATCCTCACTCCTATTCAACATAGTACTGGAAATACTAGCCAGAGCAATTAGACAAGAGAAAGAAATAAAAGGAGTAAGGATAGGAAAAGAGGAAGTTAAATTTTCATTATTTGCAGATGACATGATACTCTACATAGAAGACCCCCAAAACTCTGTTGAAAGACTCCTAGATATAATAAATAAATTCAGTAATGTAGCTGGATACAAAGTCAATACTCAAAAATCAATAGCATTCCTATACACTAACAACATCACTGAGAGAGAAATAAGAGAAGCCACACCCTTCACACTAGCATTCAAAAAAAATGAAATACTTAGGAATTAATCTAATAAAAGATGTAAAAGAGTTGTACAGGGAAATTTATAATACCCTGGAAAAGAAATTGAAGAGGACCTTAGAAAATGGAAACACATCCCTTGTTCATGGATAGGAAGAATAAATATTGTGAAAATGGCCATTCTCCCAAAATTGTTATACAGATTCAATGCAATCCCAATGAAAATACCACTAACATATCTCATTGTTCTAGCGAAATCACTCCTAAAATTCAATTGGAACCAGAAAAGACCTAGAATAGCAAAGGCAATTCTAAGCAGCAAAGGCAAGGCAGGAGACATCACATTTCCTGACTTAAAGTTATACTACAAAGCTACTGTAATAAAATCAACATGGTACTGGAATAAAAACAAACTTGAAGATCAATGGAATAGATTAGAAGATACAACCACAACTACAAACACATTCAGCCAAACATGTTCACTGGAAGCACGATAGTGTCTTTAATAAATGGTGCTAGAGAAACTGGCTTTCTATATGCCAAAAACTAAAACTAGACCCATGCCTGTCACCATGTACTAAACTAAAATCTAAATGGATCAAAGATCTAAAGATTAAAACAGAAACACTAACTCTGTTGGAAAACAAAGTAGGTAAAGTCATAGGGGTAGGTAGAGAATTCATGAACAAGAACCAAACTACATGGGAAATACTTCCCAGAATCAATAACTGGGATCACGTCTTATTAAAAAGTTTCTGCATGTCGAAAGAAATCTCCAGCAGAGTAAAAATAAAAACCACAAGCCAAGAAAACATCTTAGTGAACTGTCCCTCAGAAAAAGGACTTAGGCCTAGAACTTACAAAGAATTTTAAAAAATCAGACCCCAAAATTCAAAGACCCAATCGAAAAATGGGCATCTGAGATGAACACACAGTTCTCAGATGAAGAAATATGAATGGCAAATAAATACATGAAAAAATGTTCATCTTCATTGGTCATTAGAGAAATGCAAATTAAAACCACACTGAGATTCCATCTCACTCCAGAAAGAATGGCCAGGATCAACAAAACTACCAACAGCAAATGCTAGAGAGGCTTTGGGGAAAAAGGAACTCTTCTGCACTGTTGGTGGGAGTGCAGACTGGTGAAGCCACTGTGGAGGTCAGTCTGGAGATTCCTCAAAAAGCTGGGATTGGAAGTCCCATTTGACCCAGCTATTCCACTCCTAGGCATATTCCCAGAAGAACTGAAAACATCATACCACGGTGATATATGTGCACCCATGTTTATAGCAGCACAATTTATAAGAGCCAGATCTTGGTAACAACCTAAGTGCCCATCAACTGAGAAATGGATAAAAAAATTGTGGAACCTTTATACAATGGAGCACTACTCAGCTATAAAGAATGATCACATTGAGATATTTATAAATAAATGGATGCAACTTGAGACCATACTCAGTGAAATAAATCAAAATCTTATGTATAAATATTGTATAGTCTCCCTAGTGTAAGAAATGGTAAGAGTACATAAGATTTTATGGTAATCAAAGTTCACTATTATATTCCTTTGAAGTCTTACATTTTCATTCATTGGTTGGAATGGTTATATTCTGTTTTGTTTGATCTTATTATATGTGATGGTATGAATAGTTACTTTGAAGAAAAGACAATATGGCAGCCATTGTTGATTTAATATCTTGCTCTGAAGACCTATCATGCTTTTGTTTTTCTATTTCCATTGGTTCTATCATGTTGTGTCTTATTGGATTTTAATATGTATGATAGTATAAACAAAATTTTTATGGAAATTGAGATATAGTAGCCATTGTTCATCTTCTATTATTTGGTTCAGAATATCTTGTAATATTTTCATTCTCTTGAGTGGTTTTATTCTATTTTGTTATGTTTGATATTACTGTATGTTAAGCTAAGCTCAGCTATTTCAAAGAAAGAGGCCTTATGAAAGCTACTATTAATATCCAATTGTCTTGTTGTGAAGTGCTGTGTTGCTTACATTGTTCTGTTCTGATCTGCTTTGATCTGTCCTCTTTTGTTTTATTCTCTTTAAAATAAAAAAAGTGTTTTAAATAGATTCAGGACATCAAAGCAGCCACAACAGTGGAATTAAAGACATTCATGAAAGAGGACCCCCAGAACTATGTCAGAAAATGCAAGAAAAATGGAATAAGAATATTCAAAGATGGGGGAGTCTTTTGAGGGGGATTAAGGGCCTTGTGCCTTTTACTGAAATATATTTTTAAAAATTTATGAATTCACTATATTTGTAGATCATGCCTTATGTGTTCATAGTTTAAGTCTGGGATAGATGCATGCCCATGCCTTCCACTCTGCCCACCACTGCCTTCTATCAGAACAACTCGCATCATTGTGCTCTAATTCTGTCTACCTGTCTCTCTCATTTGAAGACAGGAATTGTGATTTGTAGTGTATCACTCATAATAAGTGCTTTTACTAAATGTTTTGTGAATGAACCAACCACTAATATATACTAATACATGCTAATATATATAATATATAGTATTTGGGGCAATGCAAGGAGGAAGGTATAGAATCAGGAAGGTGTGATGCTTTTCTGTATCCTCCAAAAAAGTCATTGCTGACACTCCTATTGCAAAAGGTAGATGAAAAAGAGAAAAATGAAACAAATTTATGTGATCAAAGGTTTTTATGGCACAGAATCCTTCAGAATGAGGATTCCCTCAAAACCTAGGGGAAACAGTCTATCTTCAAAGCTTTTAAACTTAGTGAAGAATGGACAACAGTGTAGAAATGTGATCAGACAAAAATTAACCTTATCTAATGTAACAAAATGAGGGTGAATTCAGCAAAACCTGTTCAGATTCTACTTGCTTCTCTGTGTAGTACACCTTCCATCTGGGGATAGGAGCATAACTTCTCTGGAATTAGTCTTATATCCTATTTCACAAGATAGGCCAAAGATTTCCTTCATAGCTAGCTCCTGGAAAGACATGTGGGGGAAAGTAAGGGTAATACTTTTAGATTTTGCAGCTTGCTTTGATGAGAGGGGGACTTAAATTCTATAATCCACCTTAGAAAAGAGACATTCTGCTTTCATAACTTCCTTTAAGAAAGGGTAAGGGGTTAGAGTCAGGAGGACAAAAGACAGTCAAAGGGACCTTGGTTCTCCTGTTCTTTAGTTCAAAGTACTCAGCATATTGGGCATCATATCTTTGGCTGTTGTTTCCTGAGCCTCAACATAACTTTCATGCAGAATTCATTCAGGAGAATGGTGAGAAATAAGATTGAGCAAAATGAATGCACAAAAATGATGCTAACAGATAACACAAGAACTTGCTTTTGTTAGTCTGGGTTAGCAATTCTCCAAGTGACTTCCAAGAAATTCTAAGACCATGAGATGCTCTTTGCTAGAAAGTTTCCATGGTCAAACAAGTTTCAGGAATTCTGCAAAAATGCCTTCTTTATACAGTGCAGAATTTTGAACTGAAGAAACTATATCTTTGTGTAGCTCAGACTAACTGAAGATTGCTTGGTTGGAGTCTTTCTCATCACTGGAATAGCTAGTTCAAAGCAGTAATTCTCAGGTTAGAGCAGTCTGATAGGAAGCAGCACTGTAGTCCCAAGGTCTGGAAATACCAAGAAATATTGTATTTATTATCATCTTCTAAATGAACAATTAGACATTTCTTTAATTTTAGAAGTGTATCACCTAAATATATTGATCTATTATTTGAAAAATTATACTGTCATTGTTTAAAAATAAATTTTCCTGTGTTTTCCACTTTCAGTTTCCTTGTAAATTATTATGTATTCATGTGCCTAGCATGCTGGTAGGTGGGATGGAGGGATATAGGAGTAGTAGCTGTGGATATAATACAGTTGGAAATTTCCTATCTTGTTTAAAGACAAGATCTGAACTATACTCATTTGTGTTTTACTTTTTATCCTGGATTTATATAAACAAATTGGATATTGGTAGGGTAATCTGAGCATTGTGTTTTCTGCAACTTAGTACTAAGAATTCATAGAGCATTATAATATACACACACATACACACATTTTTAAGAATTGCTGGTTAAAATATTTCTTGAAAGCACAAAATATTTAAGCCTTAATATAATAATATGCATTGTGAATCTTTATGGGGGAAGGTTCATACATGGGGGCTTTTAAAAGTCATGGACTCTTTGTGATATGAGATAGCATTTATCTTACACTAGTATTTTGCAAATGCCAATATGGCAACATTTTACTAGTTGATAATATGCTATAAATTTATTATTCAATTGCAGTAAAACTACTGTGGGAGATAGCTTTAGAGTAAGCTTTAGAGTAGATGGTAACCTAGCTGTACTGACCAACAAATGTGCTCCTGGCAATCTGATCTCTGGCTAGTCATTCCTTCACATTCATAATAGATGAGGTAATTCTGGCAGTTCCTACCACATAGTGTTCTTGGAATGAAATAACACAGTATAAGTAAATTCTTAGGCTGGCAGCTGGCATATTATACAGTTAATAAATATTGTCTTTTATCATAACACTGCCATTATTATGATTTGCATCTTACTATTTGATTTTTTTCTATCTGGTGTTTGTCTGGGTCCTTCTGTTTCATGCCTTGTGCTGTCATTGACTTAGATGCTGCTGTTAACATGCTGGAAGATCCAGGTTGGCTTGCTATGTACTGTTATAGATCAAAGTGGTAAAATCAGCTTCAGTGTTAAGTTGGGAAGCATATTATCTCATATTTTTAAAAAAGTATATTTCTCACACAACTGTGGTGTATAATAATTGAGTAAGTTTATTGTTTTCTGAGGTCCACAAAATGAAGGAATATATTTCATGAGAGGATGACAAAAAATTTTTTCCATTTTAAAGAGAAAAAAACCCCAGAAAGATAAAGAAGCAAACAAACCATAAAAAAACAATAACAAAAGCAAAATGGTAACAACAACAGATGATAGCAATACAGGATTTCAAAACAAGATGTTAGGAAATTAAGAATGGCTGTTATGGTGCATATTGTTGTCTTCAGAATAGTTGCTCATGTTACCAGATATAGGCATGCAAGATTGACAAGAATATTTTACAAACAGTTTCCCTGAAATTTATCAGTGTAAAATAACAAAGTAAACTACATATTTTCAGAATATCTTGGAAGGAACTTCTTATGCATATAGTTGATGCTGTCAGAATGTTAGGTAATAAAAGCACTGTGAGGAAAATGTAGCTGCCTGTGGCCTAGTCCTCTAGGATTCAAGGCAAAATTTACCTCTGTGTAGATCTTCATACTAGTATTGGTATTACTATTATTGACCTTAATACTCCATAGCTATATTAATTAAACTAGGGGTGGTGAGTGTCTATTGTCCAAGCTTCTCAGAATGCTGAGGTAGGAAGATTTCTTCAGCTCAGGAATTCAAAGCCCATCTTGGGTGTAGTGACACTATGTTTCAAAATAGTAATAGCAATAATTGAATATAATCATTTATAGTTGTATATTTCAAAACTTTTTTTTTAATTTTATTTAAAGAGAAACAAAAGCATGTAGAGGGTAGAGATAATACAGAATTCCAAAAAAAAAGATAAACAATAAGAAATCACTAGTTAATAAATTACATATTATCCCCTTAGAAATAGTTGTTCAAGTTACAAAATTAAAGCATACAAAGTAGATAGTCAAACAGTGAGAGTGTGAACAGCTACACATGCATGAATCTCTACATGTATTTCTATCCTTTCTGTATTAGAGGAAAAAACAAAACTTAGCAAGACAAAACAAAACAAATTCTTATAAAAACATGAAACCAAAAAGTCATATAAAACCACAGTATAAGGTGATCTACAATGATTACTCTGTTGTTTCTTATTATCTTCAACAGAATGTCTATATCATCAGGCATAATTGAATATAGCAGTATAATTGAGTATAGCAGAAAATAACAATATTAGTAAAATAAAACATTGTAGACAGTATAAAACTTCAAAGGCAGGTAATAATCAAACCAGAGTGGATATCCTAGTGGATCTTGTCATCTTAAGTGCAGTTGCCTATACTCTCAGACTTGATACTATAAATCATAACAGCTTTGAATAAAATCTATCAATACAAAACAGTGATCCAACAAACCAGATTTGATTATAATCAGTCATGGTAAAACTGTGTAGGTTTTACAGAGCTTTAGATTAAGTTAATAGGAAATTAAGGATGATTATTGTACTTTATCCTGTTATTTTTAGGATTACTGTCTGTGCCCTCAAATCTAGTAAATGTAGAATGACTGGAACAGAATATAATCCACCTAAGTAGAGTAGTGTGAGTAATGTGGGTTTTAAATCCTGGTGCACTATTAGCAATATAGTGTATAAAGGCCATCTATATTAGAGTTCCTAGTTATCCTTCTCTGCCTCATTTCTGCTATGCTATTTTTCTGCCTTTGTCTAGTTTTCTCCTTCATTCTACTGCCTGCCCCACTTATTGAGGCCTTTCTGCCACTGTTCCTAAAATCCTGGTATTTTTTTTCTCTCTCTCTAGAATGTCCTTCAGCATTCTCTGCAGGGTTGGATTGGTGATCACAAACTCCCCAAGTTCCTCTTTGTCATGCAAGCATCTTGTTTCTCCATTAATTTCTAGTGGCAGTTTTGCAGGGTACATCAATCTGGGCTGTAGACCACCTTCCTTCAGGACATGGAAGACTTCACTCCAATCTCTTCTTGATCTGATGGTCTGTGTCGAGAAGTCAGCTGTGATTCTGATGGGCTTACCTTTATAGGTAATCTGTTTCTTTTCTCTGATGGCTTTTAATATTCTGTTTTTATATTGAATTTCTGTATCTTGATTTTTATATGTCTGGGTGTAGCTCTGTTTTGGTTGTAGGTGGCTGGAGTTCTGTATGCCTCACACAATCAAATATCATTTTCTTTTCCCATGCTTGGGAAGTTTTCCTTAATTATTTCCATGAATAGCCTTTGTAATTTGCCTGTATGCATTCCTCCTTCTTCATTCACGTTTCTTATTCTTAAATTGTAGATTCTCTTGTTATCTTTTAGCCTTTGTATTGTTACTGCCTGTTTCCTTTTTATTTTTAAGAGATCTTTCCTTTCATGATCACACACTGCAAACTTGTCTTCAAGTTTTGATAGTCTATCCTTAGTTTCTTTTAAGGAGTTTTTCCAGCTTTCAATGGAGTTTTTAATTTCCTGCTAGTCTCTTTGAATCTGCTTCATGTATTCAATATTTTCTTTATATTCTTTATTGAATGTTTCTCTCCTTTTTTCGTGTTCCTCCCTTCTTCCATCTGTATCTTCCTGAGAGATGCTTCCTGAGAGCATTTCTTTTATTACTCTACTCATATCCTGCTTTACCTGATTTAATATTTCAGTTTTGAGCTCATCTACAAGGTCCCAAAGATATCTCTTAGCATCCACTGAAGCAATGTCTGATGTTGTGTGTTTGCTACCCTCAGTATCCCTTGGCTTTTCCCTCTCCTGGTTCAGTGTTCCCAGGGTTCTGGGCTGGGGCCCTCCTCCTGGCTCTCTCTCCTGTCATGGCCCTGAGTTCCTCCACAAGGGTTACAGTGCAGGTTCCAGCCCCTTTCCCTGTTGGCCACGTTTCCTATGAAGCACGCTGGCAAGGGAACTCCACCCTTTCCTGCCTGCTCTTGTCACTGAGGTGTAAGCAGGCTGTGTATGCCTGCCCCTCTCCACCGGGCCAGCCAAACTTCAGAGGCAATCACCCGGTCAGGGCGTGCTAGGTGCAGGGAATCGCTTTGTGATGTCTCATTGGGTCCCAGCTAGGGGCGCGGCCCAGTCCAAGCAAATTGCATGAATCTGCTCTGGGGAGGGAGCAACCAACCCAAGTCACTGTCACTTCCAGTTCAGGCTCCTCCTGCCCAACTCCAACATGTCACCCACCTGGTCACGCCCTTCCCGTGGGGGGGTCTCACTCCCAGCAATGACCTTGGATCAATGAAGTTTCCTTCACCAGGTCTGCTCTCTGCTCTTGTTTGGCTCACCAACCCACAACCTCAGCTCCGCCGATCTTCCTGTGAGTGGCGGTGGTAATGAATTTGGACAGCTCTGCCTGCTGGCAAGGATTCAAACTGGTGCAAATGAAAATGCTGTGTCCCATAGTTTTTAGCTATTTCAGTTGTAGTCCCAAAGTATTTGACGAGCTTTTTTTAAGTTTTAATTTCTTCTTGTGTCAAGAGGATCCATCTCCCTCTGTCTGGGTCTCTCCAGGGTGTTTTATTCTGGCATATGAATTGTTTCTCCCGGGAGGCTTTGTATTCTGTTGCTCACTGATTGGCCATCTTGTCTTCTCTCTATTTCAAAACTTTTAATGACTTCATTTGATCATCATGTATATCTTTGCCTTAGGTAAGCCTATATTTTGAAAATTATATATAGATTTATTTAAAAAATCCATTCATATAGGGATATATCAGCTCAAAATGTAATAAAAATTTGCATAGGTTAAAATTCATTTTAAAAGTTCATTTTATTAAACTCTTCAATATTCAGTAAATAGTATTTCAGCAACTACTATAATTTAAACTAGAAGGAAATGCAAATTAATAAATTGCATAAGAAAGCACTATACACATTCAAACATAGTACTCAAAACTAAAATTCTTAAATAAACAATTAAGATCAGTTAAAACCTATATTTTAAAAATTATAGGTGAAATACTTACCTTTAAATAACTGAGACCCTCTCTCTTTCTTTTTCTCTCTGTCTCTCCCTTCTTCCCTCCCTCCCTCCCTCCCTCCCTCCCTCCCTCCCTCCCTCCCTTCTCTCTCTCTCTCTCTCTCTCTCTGTGCTGAATGTTACATCAATGTTTCTCTTCCTGAGAATTTAATTTTCTCAGGAATTGTTGCACATGTTGTGTGTGGTTGCACATATTTTGTGTTGCTTCCCATACTCCTAATGCCAGGTCCTGCTGCACAGATGCTGTCTGTTGTGCTCAGTGCTGACCTCAATGTGCATGACTCTGCACTGAAAGAGACACCTGCTTTCCAGGTCACTGTGGCCTCTAGGTGCCTGTGGTCCAATGAGTGCTGGCCTTCATGCTGTGTCATGATGAACATTTTCACATAATTTTCTATCCATTTAATAACAAATGATCTTGACATAGCAGCTCACACATCCTCTAAATGCAGTGACAAATTCTATTCCAAGGAGAACTGCTTTCTGCATTATATTCACTTCAGATATAGTTCCTTTACTAAAACACTGTAGGATGTTTGTCTATCTTCAGAGAACCAGGAAAGACATTTATTTCCTGATTTCCCCTTTGAATTAGTTAATACCATTTACTCCAGTGTTTTAGCATTCCTCTCACCAGATTAGCCTGTGTTTATGGTAATAAATTCAGCCTAGCTTTCTCAGATAACATAATAGTTCCCTACATATTGGTTAAGAGGTGACTTTTATGTGGCTGGAAGGGTAAAAGATACATGCTTTATGAAACTCATGAATTAAGTACGTGTCTTTGTAGTCATTTGTGAAGTCCTATAGCATCAGGGATCCCATTTGTCCCATTGCTTTATGCCCCCTGTTCTTCCCAACCTTCCTTCAGATCCAGCCACTTTAGCTTCCTCGCTATTGCTAGAGTCCTGCTAGCATCTCTGTAATATTTCTGGCTCTCCTCCCAGGCAGATGCAAGGTATGCTCTCACATAGCCTGCAGGCTTTTGCTCAGATGTTATCAAAAGAGCTTTTCTGATCACAAAACCCTTCATCACACTCTCTATCACTTTTTTCTTTTCTTTTCTTTTTACCATAGCACTTAACACAATCTGGGATATTTTGCATTTACTTTTAATTTGTCTTTTGTTTATTCAGTTTAACCATAATCTAAATTCCACCAGGAAAGGGATTTTTGAGTATTCATAGCACATGTAGGCAGTTAGTAAATATTTATTGAATTAATTAACTAAAGAAGTGAATATGCAAAAGGTTCACAACTTCTGAATGATTAAGGTTCAAACGATTAATTATAATTGATCATATGTCATTCTCTATAAGGAACAAAGCCTACCATATTTACCATATGTAAATTACTTTTACATATTTTTATCAGACCTATATTATATTGGCTTTAACACATTTAGCTAAACATCCATGGAATTTATACCCAGAATTGTGGTTAGAATATGAAATCATCAGAAATTCCTATGTTAACTTTCTACTATAGTGATACTATTTTGAAGTATTTAGAAATGTGTACCAATATTCTTTATAAATATATTTCCAGAAGCAAAGAGGATGTCATTCTTTAAAAGGTAAAAATATAAGAACATGGAATATAACAATGTTTGCCAAAAGCCAGGAGGGAGAAGGAAAAATGACCAAAAATCAGCACATTGGACCTTTTTGGGAATGATGGCAGTATTCTGTGTCTTGTGCTGGTGGTAGTGTGATTGGATACATTTGTCAAAAATCATGCAAAAAAGGATCAATTTTGCTGTGCCTCTGTTATAGCTAAATAAACCCAACTTTGTTTTTCAAATGTTTGTAAAGCATACAACTATGTATATTCTTGAACACCGATTTCCTAAACTTGTATTCATATTATCTCATGTATTTGAAATGCAATCAGAATGTCCTAAAATTACTGCCCAAACTGCTACCATCTTTGAGCATTTCTATCTCATGTTTGTTTTCTCAGACTGTGGTCTTTTTTCACTAAACGTCTTCTATCTCCCTTACAACTTCTTCTCTAGCTTGTCATCATCCTCTCTACATTCATCTCCTCCTGTTCATCTCTCTTGGGACCCCTTAGGATATCTTTCCTCACTCAGAAAATAGAAAAAAGAAAACTCTGAAATTTGTTGGTAACTCTGTGAGATATACTATTTTGTAAATTATTGTTACTGGTATTCTGAGGCAGTAAAAAAGATTTCTTAAAATTTGATTGTCTACTCACCAACTTAACAGAATTTAATTAATATTTAATAATTTGTGTTTAAAAATCTTATTAAAGAAGTCTGAATTTCTTGCAAATTTTAATGAATGAGCATAAAATTTTATGAAGTTTTTCTATATCTCTAATCTCACATGCAGTATTTTCTTTATTTTGTTAATATGGTAGATATATACAAATGGATTTGCAAGTATGAAACATTCCTAAATTAATCATCATACAAAAATTTTTTAATCATTACTTCA
This sequence comes from Hydrochoerus hydrochaeris, assembly GCA_004027455.1. Taxonomy (NCBI): domain Eukaryota; kingdom Metazoa; phylum Chordata; class Mammalia; order Rodentia; family Hydrochaeridae; genus Hydrochoerus; species Hydrochoerus hydrochaeris. The sequence continues at coordinate 33,799 of PVLA01011805.1, read as the reverse complement.
TTTGTTCATAAATCAATAAGTCATTTATTCATTTTATCTTTGTTAAATTTCATCTTGGTTTGGAATTTTGTATCTACATTCATGGATGAGGTCAAATTTGATTTTTTTTTCCTTTGTGGTTTCTTTGTAAGATTTAGGTGTCAAGATAGAAATTGCTTCATAAAACAAAATGGAGAATGAGACTGTTCAAATTTTTCCTGTACTCTAAGGGCTATTCGAGATTGAGAAGTATTACTCCTTTTATGTATTTGGAAAAAATTGCTACAGATGTCATCTTGGCCTAGAGCTTTCTGCAAGACAGATTTTAAATTATATATTTAATTTCTTTAATGCAGGGATTGTTCTTTAATAATGACAGGAATATTTGCATTGTCTTCTTATCAGATTTATGTATTTAAAACTATATGTATTTTATTTTACTTTAAAGAGAAAAAACAATAAAATGATAGAAAATTTCAAAACAAGATAATAGGAGATTAACAATAGTTAATATACTGCATATTGTTATCTTCAAAGTAGTTTTTCAGATTACAAGATATAAGCATGAAAAATTGGTCAAACTGTAAGCACAAACTGTTGTTTTTAATGAATAAATTAGGGAAAATTGCTTCTCTTTCAATTTCATTAAAGAGTATGAGAATTTTTGGCATTAAATCTCTAAATTTCTTGTAGAATTGAGCCATAATTCACCAGGACTTGGGCTTTTCTTTGTTGGTAAATTTTTAATTATATTTTCAATATCATTAAATGATATTGGATTATTCAGATTTTTTATATCTTCTTGATTCAGGTTTAGTAATTCATACATTTCTAGGAATCTATTTCTTCTATGTTTTCCATACTATGTAAGTAAAGTATTTTGAAGAAGGTATTAATGATCTTCTGAATTTCCATAGGATCTGCAGGGATTTCACCCTTTTCATTCCTCATTGCATGATTTGAGTTTTTTCTTTCCTTTTTTTTGATAAGGTTGGTTTATCAATTTTATTCTTTCAGAGAACCAACTCTTCATTCATTAATTCTTTATATTGATTTTTTAGTCTCATTAGTATTAATTTCTGCTCTGATCTTTATAATTTCCTCCCTTTGTATAGACTTTGGGCTTAACTGGCTCTTCTTTTTCCAGAATCTTGAGGTGCAATGTTAGGTTGTTTATTTGTGCTTGCTCTGTTATCTTGTATGAGAATTCAATGCTATAAATTTCCTTCTTAGGAATCTTTTTATCACATTCCACAGGTTGTATGTTGTATCTGCAGTTTCATTTTATTGTACGTATTATTTAACTTCTTTTTTAATTTCATCTGTGACCCAATGGTTATTCAGAGGGTATTAATTTCTATGTGTTTATGGATTCTTTGCAGATTCTTTTTCCATTAATTTCCAATTTCATTGCACACTGATCAGATAATATGCATGGGATAATTTCAATTCCTTTGCATCTACTTACACATGTTCTATGTGCTAGTATATCTCTATTTTAGAGAACATCCCATGTGCAGTTGAGAAGAATATGTATTCTGATGTTGGGTGAAACAGTCTCTATATATCTACTAAGTCCATTTGTTCACAGGTTTGGTTCAGTTCTGTTATTTCTTTCTAAATTTTTTGTCCAGTTGATCTATCTCTTTGTGACAATGGGGTATTAAGGTCTTCCACTACAATTGTTTTAGTCCTTATTTGATTTTTCATGTCTATCAACATTTGTCTTATATAATTGGGTACTCCTGAATTTGGTGCATATATTTATAATTGTTATCTCTTCTGTTTGGGTTTTTTTCTCTAACAAGTATGTAGTGACCTTCCTTATCTCTTTTGATCATTCTTGGTTTGAAGTTCATAATTGTCTGCAACAGAATAGTTAGTCCTGATTTTTCTGGGTTTCTGTTGCATGGAGTATTGCTTTCCATCCTTTGACTTTAAATCTGAGTTTATTTTTGAGTTTAATGTGTTTCTTGTATACAGCATATTGTTGGATCATGCTTCTTGCTACATTCTGACAATCTATGGCTTTTTATTGGTGCATTGAGACCATTTACATTGATGCTTATAACTGATACACATTGACATTATTACTATGTAATTTTCCTGTTGTAGGTTCTCTGCTTTTCCCCTTTGTTTAATTCCCTTCCCTGCCAGAAATGTTGACATTTATTTTTTTTTACCTATCAGATTATTTTTAATCTGATTTCTTCTATAGCCTCATGGATTTGTTCCTTTATTTCAGTTGTTATGATATCAGAAATGTCAGGTGTGCCTTCTATTTTCCTCTATCTCATTGTCTCCTGGACTTGTTCTGGGTGGGTTGGAGATCTGAGGTTGCATTTTGCTTCTGCATCTTGTCATTTTGCTATACAAAAAGTTTTTTTTTCCTATGTCAATCCTTGTGAGCTTTTGTAACAGGTAGGTATATTACTAGTATCAACTCCTCTCTAGGAAAAGTCTTTTCTTTAGCAATGTCTTCTGTGTGTAGGAGGTTCTTTGTGTTGGTTCCAAGATCCTACCTTCCCAGTTAATTATGTGTGAGATGCTGGTATCTGTTTAGCTTAGTTCTCAGTTTATTGGTGGTAGGCTGTGGTAAGGTCATTTTCTCAGGATATCCCAGGATTGTTACAATAGGCAGAACAACTGATTACAACAGATATGACACTCTAGATCAAGTAGCATAATTAGCAATAACAATAGCATGAAGTACAGATCAGAAACTAACAAACTGTGGTAGCTGTTAATTTTGTACCATAAATCATATGAGCAAGGTCTACAATTATATAACAGAACCAATGGTAAATTGGGAGCTCATATTCAAAATGTTTCCCTTTGGTGTAGTTATTTTTATCAGAGGTGGTGAGATTTAAGAAGGATAGTGGATAAAACAAAGATAATTAAAAGAAAGTAGAAGCAAGGCTGGGCAGAAGAGAAAGAATGAGAGAGTGAGCAAGGACTATCTGAATTTGATCTCTGGATTTCAGAGATGGGATTAGTTTTCTGTGGCTGGAATTTCCCCCAACATTTTAGAAAAGAGAGAAAGAAGAAAAGAGAAAATTAAAAAATGAAAAAAAAAAAACAGGAAGAAAAAGGAGAAAACAAGGTGACCCTACCATCTGCTTCTATTCTGTGTGTCCTTCCCCCAAGCACAGTACTTGTTCACCTAACTTGAAACCTGCTACCTTATATTGTTATTGTTACTTTGGATTTTTCCTGCCACTTGTCCCGCCTGTCCATCCTGTGTGCCCTAGGCAAAACCCTACTGCATTGTGGTGTTACCTTTGGACTCTGGGTCTTCAGAAGAGGTTTACCTCAGTCATGGCAGCAGTGAGGTGAGGGGCTCTTCTCTGAGCCTTCCAGAGCAGTTCACCCGAGTGGAAAAGGCAATGGGAGAGGTCACGCTCCATGCTGCTCACCTGAGTTACGTGGCAGAGATGGCACTGGGAGGGGCTCATGCTGGTCATCTGGACTATTCAAGGTATAGATGACAATGCGAGTCGCCACTCTCTGTGTTATTCATCTGGGTTGATCTAAAACTATATATTTAACCATTCTTTATTTATATCAGATTTTTTTTCTGGTACCAGGAATTAAACTCAGGACCTTGTGCTTACCAGGCAGGTGCTGTGTTGTTGAGCTATAGCCCCAGCCCACTATATCATATTAATTTCGATATGTGATATTTCATTATAGTTTTCATCATAATTCTGTTAAAATTTTTTAAGTTTTCCTTGCAGCTCCATATGTGATACATGGGATTAGTAGTTTTTAATTTTGAGACATAGGAATATTTTCTAGATATCTTTCTGTTATTGATTTCTATCTTGAACCCACTGAAGCCAGATTTTAATCACTTGCAACTTTCCTTTTGAATTAACATATGGTCCATTTTGTTAAGAGATTTCCCAGAAAACAATGTTATCCACAGTTGTAATTTTTAATATTTTATATATGTTAATTTGGTTAAACTTTTTATTTACATTTTTCAATTCATATAATTTTTGATCCAACACTGCCTAGTGTTATCAAGTTCTGAGGCAGATGGGTTGAATTAAAAAATATATAATATATTTGTAGTTTTTTAAAAAAATTATATGTTTGCAGCACACAATTATATTTATCTAGGGGAACTGGTATATGTATACAACACATTTTAATTATTTTCTATTTTTTTCCTCTACCTCTTCTGTCCCTTTTTCTAATTTTTGATCCCCCCCTTTTTATTTGTAAAAACTCTATTTTCATTATTTTTTTCCCTTTGATTTTTTTATGTCTATTTCCTTTCTTTCCCTTCACTCCCTTGTCTCTCCTTTCTTTCCCTTCACTCCCTGTCTCTTGTTCCCCATCCATTTGAGAAAGACCTCCCTACATCCTATTTATCTATCTTCTATTTTGCTCTTTCTTTGAGAGTTTCTCATTTTTAAGAGAAACCATGTGTTGTGGTTGACACTTTGTGGCATCTTGAGAAGTTTAGAAGTTTAACTGTGAGGTTCACCAGGGAGCCAGGATCCTTACTTTGTAACTATGTTGAACCCGTGTGCAAGAGGTGGGCACAGAGCTATACCAGCCCTGGGAGATGGGGGTGGCCTGCATACAATATAAAGGAGGAAATGAGGCTTGCTCTTCCCCCCTTTTTGCTCTGGCTGTTTTGCTGGTTGCTGCCTTGAAGTGTCACTCCAATGCCGTGCTATCCTGCCTTGGAGTCAGCTGATTATGAAACCTCCACAAACAGTGAGTTAAATAAATCTTTCCTTCCTTCATTTTGGGTGTTGGGTATTTTGTACTGCAACAAATAGGAAAAAGTAACCAAGAAACCATGTGATATTTAAACTCCTGTGTCTGACTTGTAGTTATGTCAAGTCTTGCCCGTTATAAAACATAGTGTCTTCTTGCTATATTTAACATTTAATTATAAAATATCTCTACCTCCAATAATATGTAAATGCCTAGATGCATACATGTCTAATACTTAACTGTACCTTATTTTTTGATTAATGCTTGATGGAATGTGATTGTCTGTTCATCTTAATTGCTGTAGATCTTTATGTCTTCCATGAATCTATTTTAAACAATTGCTATAGTTTAGAAATGGATTGAACCTCAAAGCCTCAGTGCTAAAGGCTTGGTCCTTAGAAGAGAAATTTAGGTAGGTCATGGAGACTTTTTCAGGTGGCCATAATGGGAAGACGTTATGCTGCTGGGCCATTACCCTGAAGGAGATTTTAAGAATCTGGCCCTTCTTTTCATTCTCTCTTCCTTTCTGAGGAGCCATTATGAAGTGGGCAGCTTGTTGTACCTTGCACTTCCCTCCATGATGTGCTGCACTGTCACAGACCCAAAAACAATGCGTCCAAGTGACTGTGCATTGGTACCTTCAAAAATGTGAACCAAAAGAAACCTTTCTCTTTCAGTTTATTACATTGGGTATGTTGTTATACTAACTTAGGGAAATTAATAGCAACATTGATCTCTCTCTCTCTCTCTCTCTCTCTCTTTCTCTCTCTCTCTGTGTGTGTGTATGTATGTGCTATTCAGACTGAAAGTCTTTTCAAAATTTTTTAAGTTTTTAATGAAAAATTTCAGCCATAAAATTTGTTCACATTTTCCTATATACATATATATATATATATATATATATATATATATAATTTTATTTCAGCCTATTTCAAAATGGTAATTGTAGATATTATGCTACTTCATTCCTAAATACACAGAAAACTTTTCTTACTTAAAAGTGACATTATTATCACATCTAAGAAATGTAGCATATTTTTCTAATAATTATATGTATCTTGTCATATTCAAATTTCTGTGAATATCCTCAAAACTTCTTTTGCAACTTTTTTTGGTACAAATCAGAATTCAGTCAATACTCTTGATCTATTTGGCTGTTATGTCTTTTCTTTAGTCTTTAATATTTACAATACCCTTCTCCATATGCCCATCCTTTCTATGATCCTGAGTGTTTTAATAGATCAGATTACTCATAGGACCTCTTGTTTTCTGGATTTGTCTGTAATCTTGTTGAATGTATTTATCTACTTCCTACCTTTCATGCTTCATGTTAATTTAATAAGCAATTAAAGCCTTAAGTTTCTATTAAGTATTCCATTGTCTTCTGGATGTCCTCACTTCTTTTGAAGTCAGCTGTCAGGCTGGTATTGCTTTTTAAGAGCAGCAATTTTCAGTTAGGTGTGATTTTGCCCCCAGGGCATACCTGACAATGTCTGGAGTCAGCTTTTAGTTACTTTCACATGGAAAAGTTTACTGATATCAAATGCATAAAATTCTATTTCTGAGTAACATTTTATTTCTTTTCAGAATCTTTTAAGATACCAGGTTTATTTTCTGTAGTTTCTCTGCAAGTTATCTATGTACTTTTGGTTTTGTTTGAAATGTTCATGGTTTGCTGGCATTTGGGGCTGTGTGGTTTAATGTCCACCATCAGTCTTGGAAAATTTAAAGGCATTATCTCTTCAAATACTCTTTTTGTTTTAAAGATGGATCTAAAGTTCTTAGGACCCAAGCCTTTTAAAATTTTATGATAACCACTTAAAAAAGAACACAAATTTAGGTACAAATGGTATTATTTATTTAACATAATAAAATAAGTAAAAATAAATTTTAAAATGTCCAAATATAACCAAAATCTAAAAATGAAAGCATTCACAGTATACTAAACAGCCTTAATTCTCATGTTATTTATTATTATAATAAAATACTTGAGCTGATCAATTTTAAGAAAAGAAAACATAAGTTTTGGCTCCTGGTTTTGGAGGTTGCAGTACATGGCTAGTTGGCTCCATTGCCTTTGGCTGGTGGTAAGGCATGCATCATGGTCAGCGCATGGCAGAGGAGGTGTTCATCTCATGGCAGCCTGGAAGTAATGAGAAAGGAAGGAACAGGATACCACATTCCCCTTCAAGGGCATGTCCATTTGCCTAGACTTGAGATATGATACAGTGCAGTGGTAGAGGTGCTAGACTGCTCGCTTAGCATGTGACCCATGAACTTGGTCCCCAACATGCATACATGCAGGCACACACACATGTACATCCCCTATGTTCCAACTTCCTTTCCCTAAGCTCTACTTGTTAAAAGCTCCGTGACTTGCCAACAATGCCATGCGGAAGAGCAAGCCTTTTTGGAGGACACTGAAGAACCAAAATATAGCACTTCTGTATAATTTTTCACTGTACATTTTAGTTGTAAACTCCTTTTAGTCATATATCAACAATTTTGTAACATTTCTGATTTAAAGGAGTAAAAAGATCAATATAATCTTTTCTCAACATACTTGATAAAAACCTTTATGATTGATATTTTTAAAAGTTTATTTCAGTTTCAATGAGAGAAAGTGAAATGAAGTAGAGCCATGATTATAACAAGCTTCTTTGAATTTTATCCTCAAAGGGAACAGAGGAGTGAAAGATCAAGATCACAGGTAGTTTTTTTCCTTTTGTTTGTTTCAAGACAGAACATTAGAAAAGATCATATAATAGTAATGATTAAAAGTGGAGGAAGGAGTTGGGAATTCTTTCAGTTCTTTCCTTAATCAGCTGTGTGTACACAATTGAGATTTAATGTGCAGATAGAAATATTGCCATTATCTGGGATTTTTAATCTAGAATCCATAGACTTCCAATGATCAGTAGACAGTACATTTATGAATTCGAATGGTCAAAGAAATCTATATTTATTTTTACTAATCTATAATTGAAAAGTAACATTTTTTTCAATAACAAATGTAGTAAAAAATCAGAATTAACTATCAATACAGATTTTTTTCAAATGATATAACAACTTTTGGAAAATGTTAAGATATCATTTGCTTCTTTAATAGATTACAATAGGTAATTAGATTACCTGCTAGATCATCTTCTATAGCACATTAATAAAGTAGCATATATATTATAAGTTTTAAAATATTTGCTGTTTGAGTTCAAATATAATTGGTCTCCTTTGTATTTATTATCATTTTGTTTTATATACTAAAAATATAATTCTTGGAAAGAATTTGTAGACTTTATCAGACTGCTAAAGGGCCTTGTGATTTGCAAAAGGTTAGGAATATACTCTTTAACAAGAGAAATAGCATAATATGTGAGTATAAAAGCAGGTTATTTAGATTTGGTGTTAGAAGTTGAAGAAATTTATTTATTGTTCTAATTGCTTCTAGTTTTCTCAGCAAAATGTGAATCAAGGTCATCAGAGAGAGTGACAAGGGGGTGAAGAGATAATGGAAATTTGAACATAAGAAAGAAGGTGTGAATTGGTTTTCTGAGAGAAGAAGAAACCTAATTTCCTGAGAGAATGAAACAGTGCTAAGTGCCCAGTTTTATTTTCAAATTTAAAGGGAAACTACAGTTGTGTGTCTTTCTCCTGCTTTGTTCATTTAGTTGCAAGAGTTGAGTTGAGTTGAAAGAGGTGAGTTGACCATAGTTAAGGGTTTACAAAAAGAGAGAATGGAGGGAGACAGCAGCAAAGTAATTAATGGTTTGGAAAGGAGAATGTTACTAGAGATGGGCTCTCAGTACAGTACTCAGTTGGATTAACAGGGAAGTTAGAATATGGGAATGTTATGCCTAGAGCTAGGCTCAGTGAACACTGTTTCAAGGAGGTGGATGGGTTTTTAGAGTTAGTAATAGTGCAGGAAATAAAGTAGAGAGAAAATGAGTGAGGAGAGAGAAAATGACAAAGAGAGAGATAAATGAGAGAAACAGAAGGAATGTTCTAAAAATGACAGAAATTATGGTTTATTGAAGTATAAAGCATGTGATTATTTTCAGAAGGCATGCAAACTTAAACTCTGAAATTTTGCATTGAAATCAGCCCTTCTTTTTCTGATATTCACTTTCCTGAGATTTTATACCTAACATTACATTTAGGCTTCATTCTTCTCTGCCTCTGATTCCTCCTGAAGGATGATGAAGCTGCCTTCCTTTCCTATTTGATGGACCTTGCTGTGCTTCCCTGCTGTTATGGAATAGAAGTCATGCCAGTTGATAAGCCAGTGGCTAAGAATTACCATCTACATTGTGTTTGCTATGTATTTTGTACCACTGGGCACATTTTATGTCTTTTGTACAAAATCCTCTGAAATGTAATACATGCATAAACTAATCTTGAAGAGGGAAATTAATAAAATTGGTGAAATACAGGTCATAATGTACCTAATTCAGCTAGAAATATTAAATGGTCTGATAATAAGTATTTGATTTTCTCATGCTGTTACCTAAGCCAGGTCATTTTAACCACAATATTATGGTTATGTTTAAACATAGGTCTAACTATGACATTAATAATGACTCTCTGGGGGAAATCTTTTCATGTTATTATGTAAAATAAATGTAGGTTTTATTTAATTTTATTACAGCATAGTAAATAATCTGACATTTAATTATTTTTTCCTCTTTCTTTTTTTGTAACTGTCTTTCTTGAACAAGGAATCTTAATTTTAAGCCAATCTGAGAATGTTTAAATACAAAGTTCCCTGAGTCCTCCTCACTTAAGTATATTTGAAAGCCATTTTTAGTCTTTTTCTGATAGTGTTCTTTAGTGTTATAATTTCTAAAAGCTATGATTTGTTTCCACACCATGTTGAACTGATTAGATTAGTATAAAATCCATGGAAAAAAATCAAATTATCTATTTGATAATATGTGTATCTAGCATAGGACAGAATAATTAGATTTTTAAAATATTGGGTTGAGTTTGTGCTGCCTGGATTTAGCTCTCTTTTTTTGCTTTGTTTGTCTTTTGGTACCAGGGATTGAACTCACAACCTTGCACTTGCCCAGCAGGTGCTTACACTACTGAGTTAAACCCCTGGCCCTGGATTTAGCCCTTGTATTATGAGGATAAAGCGGTTTAACATTACAGCTGAGTATGTTCTTCATTCATTCATGCATAAATCCACCCATGTAGCCATCCATACCTACACTGATTCATACTACATATTGTGTTCTGTACTATGGATTAAATACAGGTCAGACTCAGTTGTGTTGTACATTTCCTAAGAGACAAAGAAAGACAGCCCAAATAGGAGGGGCTTCAGTGAGATAGGGGAGTACTTCCAGGCAACTCAGTTTCGAAGACAAGATATCTCTGATTAAGCGGTAGAACTGCTTTGAAAATAGCTTATAGCCCTGGAAGATTGCTAGAATCACCAAAGGACTTACAAAAAAATGACCTGGTTCACTCTTATGTAATTTCATTCAGTGGTTCTGGGATGGACATGAGGCAGCCCCCTGGAGATTTATGCAAAACTTTGTGACAATGAGGAAAGAGCATCACTTTGATGGGTTCAGACACTTGGAAAGCACAGTTTTGAGTTTGGTAAAGAGAGAACAAGATGGATCAGCCTTCTCTCGCCTTTTGAATAGGCACATGTGTACAGGGCCCAGAGCAGAGCTGAATTTAACCGCCTGACAATCTCTTCTTTCTGCTGTTGTTAAGTGTGTCATTGTCCTACAAGCTATTGCTTAGGTAATTACTGCTCATAGCTCTTTGGCTGTCTGATCATTGTGTTCATTTGTGTTGGAGAATAGGACTCTGTGTTATTTTTTTCTTGGATATTGTCCTAGTCTGTTTTTTGTTGCAAACAACACAGTACCACAGATTGGTGAGTTACAAAGAACAGAGAGAGAGCGAGCCAGAAGAAGATCCAAGGATCTCTGCCCCTGCCTTCCAGGCAATGCCACTGGAAGGCCTTTTCCTCTGAGCACCCAGCACAGGCAGAGAGCCAGAAGAAGATCCAAAGGTCTGCCTCTACCTGCGGATGCCACCAGCAGAAGGCCTTTTCTGCTGTGCACCTAGTGCGGGCAGAGAGAGCCAGAAGAATTACCAAAGATCTGCCTCTGCCTGCCAGGCTCTGCCACCAAAGGCCCTTTCTTCTCAGCCCCAGCACAAGAAGAGAGAGCCAGAAGAAGATCTGCCTCTGCCTGCCAAGCACCACCACTGGAAGGCCCTTTCCTCCACATGCCTAGGGTGGGCTGAGGGAGACAGACAGATACACCCCTGCCTGCGGTGCACTGCTGCCTAAAGGACACATCCTGCAGGAGGCTAGCATGTGTAGAGAGAACCAGCAGATCTGCCTTCATCTTTGGGGAGCTGCCACCAGAAGGCTCCTTCCTGAAGGCAGCCAGCAGGAGCAGGGACACACAGCCAGGTAAGCCCTGTGCATCCATAGACCACTACTGGAGGTCCTTGGTTCCTTCAGGCAGCAATCAACCACTAGTAGAATCAGACAAACACACTCCTCTGTGTCTTCCAGCATCCTGGGAGTCCCAGTGTAAACACACAGGCTGAAAAGAAGCAGCCTCACCTCTATGCACCTCTGATCATCAGCAAAACCGCAGTGTAGCTGCATAGGTCTGGAGAAGCCTGCTCCACACCCTACTACCTCCCTGTAAATCTGGAGTTAGAGGAAGCCAGGTGCTTGTCCCATCCCCTACACTGCCTAGGGGAAGTCAATGTGGGAAGTGCCTGGGACCCCACAACCAGCTTGTTGGGAGGAACTCAGGAGAATGTCAAGATGAAGGAGCAAAAGACAAACTCAGACCTCTAGCCCACACAGAATAAGTCTGGGAGATATGGTCATGGGAGAAAACAGAAGTCACACATGTGAAATTTCTAAAAGGATAGCAACTGAAGTAAGGAAACAACTTCATGAGATCGTAAAAGCAGTCAAATCAGAAATAATGTCTCAGGTAAAAGAAGAAATCACAAACATATTGAAAGAATTGTTCAGCAGGTCTAAAGAAGACATAGACAAAAAAAGAGGAACATAGGAAAATGATGGAAACCTTGAATGAATGTAGAAAGGAGTTAAAATGCATGAAACAGATTCAAAGAGAGATCAAGGAAATTAAAATGTCAATCAAAACTGGTAAAACTGCTTAAAAGAGACTGAAGATAGACTTTCAAACCTTGAAGACAGGGTTGCACCTAGTGACCATGAAAGGAAAGATCTCTTAAAAATAACATGGCATCAGGAAATAACAACTCAATGGCTGCAAGATGAGGCAAAGAAGCATAATTTAAGAGTGATAGGTATTGGTGAAGAAGCAGGGGTCAACACAAATGAATATTCACAGAGGTAATAGGAGAAAACTTCCCAAACTTGGGAAATGGATCTGACATACAGATAAGTGAGGCCTATAGGACTCCAACTAGCCATAACCAAAGTAAATCTACACCCAGACATATAATAATCAAGATCCCAGAAATTCAACACAAGAACGGAATATTAAAAGCTGTTAGAGAGAAGAGACAGATCACTTATAAAGGAAAACCAATCAGAACCACAGCAGACTTATCAACACAAACCATCAAGTCAAGAAGACTGGAGTAAAGTGTTTCAAACTCTGAAAGAAAACAACTTCCAACCCAAATTGATCTACCCAGCAAAGCTATCTTTCAAAATTGATGGAAAAATAAGATACTTCCATGATATAGAACAACTGAAGGAATTAATTACTACCAATCCAACCTTACAGAGAGTGTTAAAGAATATTCTAGAGAGAGATAAAGATGACCATGGTTCCAGGAACAGCAGCAGAGGAGGTTGCCAAATAAGGCAGGCAACTGAATGAAGGGGAAAAGTGGAGAGCCAACAACAGGAGGATAGCAGGGCAGAGACAAACCAACGTATACTGGTTGTAACTATTAATGTAGACAGCTGCAGGTCAGTAATAAAAAGAAACACAGGGAGAGTGGATCAAAAAACAATATCCACTGATATACTGTGTAAAAGAAACACATTTAACTGGAAAGGAGTTTCATAGGCTGAAAATCAAAAGAGAGTAAACAATTGTTCCACATAACAGGAAATCAAAAAACAAAACAAAACAAAACAAAACACAAGAATAGCTTGCCCATCAACTGCAGAATGGATAAGAAAGGTATGGTATTTTCATGCAGTGGAAAGCTACCCAGCTATAAAGTAAAATAATCCCAAAGCTCCTGTAGGTAAATGGATGCAACTGGAGGTCATGTTAATGGTTGAAGCAGTTTGAACTCATATGCATGAACCCTAGCATAAGAAACAAAAGGAGTTAATGGGATCCAAAAGCAGAATAGTTAATGTAAGAGCAAAGGGAGGAAAACACCTGGGAGTGAAAGGTGAAAACTACTATCAATTTGTTATTATCTTATCTTGAACTCTTGCATTGTTTACACAATTTTGTTAGGTTTGGCTTTGTTCTGTCTTGTTAGATTTTATGCTGTCAGATGGTAGGGGCAGCTATTTTGAATATAATGGGATATTTTATGGCAATCATGTTTTCCTATTATATTGCTTTGAAGTTTTATAATGCTTTCATTCATTGGTTTGATGGGTTTTACTGTTTTGTTTGATTTTATTATGTGTGATGGTATGAACAACTATTCTGAAGAAAACAAGGCATTATGGAAGCCATTGCTGATTTACTATCATCTTGTTTTGAAGTTCTACCATGCTTTTGTTCTTCTGTTTTTATTGGTTCTATCCTGTTGTGTTTTATTTGATTTTATTATGTGTGATGGTATAGACAAATTTTTTGAGGAAAATGAGATATTATAGTAGCCATTGTTCATTTCCTGTTATAAAGTCCTGTAATGCTTTCATTCTTTTGAATGGTTTTATACTCTTTTGTTATGTTTGTGTGTGAAACTATGCCCAACTATTTCAAAGAAAAGAGACATTATGGTAGCTACTGTTGATATCAATTGTCTTGTTGTGAAGTGCTGTGTTGTTTGCATTGTCCTGTTCTGATTTGTCCTGTTCTCTTTTGTTTTATTCTCTTTATAAAATAAAAAAGAAGAAGAAGAAGAGAGATTTGTTTTGGCTCATGGTTCTGATACAAGTTTGAGGGGCCACATCTAACAATGTTTTTTGGACTGGCAGAGTCCTGAAGAAGTACTAGATATCACATAACAAGGGGCAAAGAGGGAGAGATGTAGCAGATTGATAGGTTAATGAGATAACCCATCAATCATGAATGATTAATCCTTTTATGAGGACAGAGCTCTAGTCACCTCTCAAAGTCCAAATTCTTAACCTTTCATGGTGGAAATTACACATAAATTAAGCCTGAGTTTTAATGGTGACAAATCACATCCAAACCATTACTGTATATTCCATTGTTGTAGAAAATTGAGAGCCCCATTACTTTATGTATATAAGATGCATGTAGTAGTAAAATATCTAGTTGCACTCTATCTATTCTTTAAAAAAAATTTTTTTTTAAATTTTATTTAAAGAGGGAGGGAAGCAAAACAGAAAAAAAGGGTAGAATCAATACAGAATTAAAAAAAAATAAACAGTAAGAAATCACTATTTGATACATTACATATTGTCTTCTTGGACATAGTTGTTCAAGTTACAAAATTAAAGCATACAAAGTGGACATTCAAAGGGTGAGGCCACAAACAGTTCTGTTCATGGATCCAACAAAAACTTAGTAACATGGTTATCAATCCTACACACTTAAGTATACATACAGTTATCTCTTTTAGAGCACTTTCTTTTCCTCCTCTTGTTTTTTTTTAAATTTTTTTATTTAAAGAAAAATTTTTGAAACAGAAAGAGGGTAGAAACAATACAAAATCTCAAAAACAAAACAAAACAAGTAACCAGTAAAAAATCACTAGTTGATAATTACATACTTTCCTCTTAGATGCAGTTGTTTAAGTTACAAAAGTAAAGTCCACAAAGTGGATATCCAAACAGTGAGACTGCAGTCAGTTTTGCTCATCCATCCAACTAAAACTTTAGCAACATGGTTATTAATTCCACACACTCAAACATACAAGCAGTTATATCCATTAGAATACTCTCTTTTCCTTTTTTTCTTTACAATAACTATAATCCATTCTTGTAAACTACTTAGAAGTTCTACACATGTATAAGTCTCTACACATATACCTAGCTTTTCTGTATTAGAGGGAGAAACAAATCAAAACAAGTCAACAATACAAATTCCTAGAGAAACATGAAATGAAAAGAACATACAAAAACACAACAGTAGGTGATCTATGGTAGTCACTATGATGTTTCTTGTTATTTTCAATAAAATTGTCTATATTGTCAAATATAGTATAAACTTAGCATTGCATTACACTATTAATAAAATCTAAACATTGGAGACATTATAGAACTTCAAAGGCAGTTAACAATCAAACCAGAATTGGTATCCTTGTTATTTTTAAGAGATCCTTCCTTTCACCATCATACTTTGCAAATCTATCTTCAAGTTTTGAAAGTTTGTCTTTAGTTTCCGTTAAAAGGTTTTGCCAGGTTTCAATGGATTTTTTAACTTCCTGATATTCTCTTTGGATCTGTTTCATATATTCTAGATTTTGTTTATATTCTTCATCAAAGGCTTCTCTCCTTTCTCTGGGTTCCTCTATTCTTTCATTTGTGTCTACTTGAGGATTACCCAGGACTTCTTTTATTAATCTTCTTATATCTTGCTTTACCTGAGTTAGAATTTCCAATTTAAATTCGACAATGAGGTCACGGATGTATTTCTTTATTTCCATTGAGGCTGTCTCTGACGTTACAGGTTTGCTGCTCTCAACCTCCTCTGCATTTACCTCTGTTGGACTCACTTTCCCTGTTTCTGCAGTTGGGGACCTTTTGCTCTTTCTCTGTCTTGTCATGTTTTCGGCTCCCTTCAGACAGGTGAGTGGTGGAGGTCTCTGGGCCTTTCCTATTGCTTATAGTTTTTCTGCAGTGCACTTACTAGGGAAGTACCACCCCCGAGTCCACTGCAGATCTGTGAGGTGCACGCTGAGAGCTAGCTCCTCCGCCTACACCAGTCAACCAGTTTATGCTTCAACAAGTTTGTGTGTTCCCTGGGGATGCCACTGGCCCAGAAAAGCCTCGTCCCTGGCTATTGGGTTTCAACCAGGGGTGTGGCCCTGCCTGAGCAGATCCCACCAATCTACTTTGGGCTAGGAGTCATCAATGGATGTTGCCTCTGGTTTTGATTCAAGCTGGCCCTGCCCAACTCCAAAATGTCTCCCAGCCAGTCGTTCTGATTTGGGGAATCCAGTTCCCATCACTCACCAAATTTCATGCAGCTCGACTGGCTGTTTCCACTCCCTGTCTCAGCGCCTCCTCCAGCTGAGGGTCTGGAGCTCACTAACCTCTGCTCTTGGCAGGGCCGTGAGCTCAGCTCGATTGTGAGTCACCTGACTCTAAGATGTGCTAGTACAGAGATTGGGGCTTGCCCAGCTCCAGCCCTCTCTCCATGCTTCTTCTTCTTTTTTCTTTTTCCTCGGTTTCTTCCCGGGTCATGAGAATTCCTCTCCTTTTGTCTGTCTTTCTCCATGTTTCCAGATTCCAGCATCTGAGTTGTTTTTATTTTTTTTTCCTCAGAGAAGCTCTCTTATCATGCCACCACTCAGTTGGCCATGTTGCAATGAAGTACCACTCTATCTATTCTAAGGTTCAAGTGCATCTAAAGTTTTCAAAGTTGGATAAAACTAACAGTCTTAAGGCTACTAACTACAAAGTTAGTAAAATTTTTTGCCTTATTCTAAATTATTCATTATGTACTGAATTCTGCATGGGAATGTTATAAATATGCCAAATCATACTAACAATGACAGAAATAGTAAAATAGAATTGATCAGAAGCCACCACCTCTACCATACAACTATTCTTGTTTTTTAAAGAAAATATATATTATCTAGAGAGAGAGAAAAAATTGATCAGAGAAATTTTACATAAATCCAACTAGGACATAGGATTAAAAATGCTTTGAATTCTCAGAAAAATATCAAGGGCAGGTTCTTTTTAGATACTTAGACTACTTTAAATTTCTGTAAGACAGAAGTCATTTTTGTCTCTAAGACCAAAGATTTTGGAAAATAAATGTAGGAGCTTAAAATATCTCATCTCTAAAAAAAGTCTCAAATTAGTAGAGATTTATGAACTTAAAAAATGAAACCATAGCTATAAAGAAGGGAAAAAAAAATTCTGGAGTCACTTAAGTAACCATGATGAAAGTTACTGGGAACATCTTAGATCATAATTAAAATGAATTTCCAACTGAAATAGAGCCTAAGATTTGAAGATAATTTAAATTACTACAACATCATATTTTTTAAAACTTGAGAATTGATTTAATTTTCTATTTTGTAAAATCTTGCGTGTATTTTCTGACAGAAAGTTAGAAGATTGCTTTTCTTGTACTCTCTAGTCTCTTAATAAAGTTGCCTGCAGGTTAATGGTAAAATTACAAAGAATAGGCTTACTTTTCATGCTGTCATGGTATTTCCTAACAGAGGTTGCAGATAAGCTAGTGTCTGTATCATGCTGGTGATTTAAAGTAAAAGACCAAATGTTCAATCTGAAAAGCAGCCATTATGCTTATAACAAATATTATTGATCAGGATCTGTGAATATTAACATGAGGCAGGATATCACTTGTTGGGGTAATTCCTTGCTTATTAAAGTGATTCTCAAATGTTAGCAAATGTTAGCAAATTAGATCCACAAATTTCTTTGTGCATCATATGGATTATGGGTTCATCCTAAAAATTATTTGAACAGTTGCAATAAAATATAGATAAATTTGTGCTATTCTGGATTTAAAAAAAATTGTAAAATAAAATATTGGTAGAGAAAAAATATATAAACAGGTAGATAGCTTATTGATATATTAAAGGTGACACTTATGCACTTTTCAACAGGCTAAGAAATGGAATTTTAGTAAAAATGTATGGCTAAAAACAAAAATTGAGATGATTTTACCTATTATTATTCTGTGAATTTGAGAGAATTAGACATTACTTGATTTATATTAGCAGAACAGTGTTTGATACTGATCTCAGAAAGCCTCTGTGAGACAATGGTATGGAGAAAATAGAATAATACCTTGAAATTTTCCACAAAAAATTATTTAGTTGCAGTTCAGAAATAGGTTCTGCGATGTTTTTGTCATGGAAATAGCATAAGAATGAGATAATTTAATTATCTGAAGAGGGTTTTCTTATGAATGCTTAACTGTTCCTATTGGAAATAAATCTACATTTCTAATGTAGTTGTAGCACACTTTGAAGGGAAGATTTGAAAGTATATTAGCTAGGGTGCTCTAGAGGACACAATAATGAAATAAATGTGTAAATTTTGCAAGGAGATTTATTAGGTTGCCTTGTAGGATCCAGAAGTAAGGAAGTTCACAATGGCTGCCTATGAGACCGGAAGCAGAAGAGTTTGCAATAACTGCCTGCATACTGGAGAACTGTAGGATCTAGACTTACATCAAGAAGATGAAAGTCCTTGAAAAAGGAGGATTAATGATGAAGAAACATTCCAACGTCAAAGTCCTGGAAGCTCATTATAGAGTTGCTGGTGCAAGTCTGCACTGAAAAGTTAAAGAAACTGGAGACCAGAGTCCAGAGGTAACGCAGAAGACTAGAATTCTTCAGAAAGAGGCCCATTTCCTTTTCCTTTCTTTTTTAGTCCATCTCAGCTACAAAACATCTATTGGTTGGTGCTACCTAAATCAATGGTACCTTTCTTCCATCAGTTTGCTGGCCTGCTGACACCCAGAACTGTGCTTTACTAATCTACCAGATGTTTCTTCATGATTAATGATCATAAAAAGCAATTTCAAGGTTGTTCTTTTTTTTAAGGTACTCAGGATGGAACTCAAGGCCTCATTTATGCAAGCCATGTGCATACTACTGAACTATACTCCCAGTACTCTTAAAAGTATTATTTTAAGACAGAATATTGCTAAGTTGTTCAGGATGCGTTTCAACTCACCATTCTCCTGTTTCAGGATCCTAAGTAGCTGAGATTACAGATGCTCACTACCAAGACTGGCAAGGTTGTTCTTTTAAAATAAAAAGACAGCAAAGATAGCAAGCTTTAAGGGATTGAAATTGTTTTCTAGAGGTGTGGACTGAATAGTATAAAAGAAGATATCCCTTTTAGGTCATTTTAACATCATTTAGAAAATCACTGATGATACTCTTAAAGATATTATGTCTCACAAGAGCTACTGTAACTGTTTGAGGGGGTGGAGAGAAATATTCAAAGGTATTAGTTCCGGTCCCAATGTGGGTAGTATCATTTATAATCTTTGTAATCATAGGCACATCAATTAATTTCATAAGCTTTTGAATTCTTCACTGTAAAATATGTATGATATACGATTGGTGGTAAAATAAAATTATTAATATTGCTTTATACAAATACCTGTTTTGTTTCCAGGGAGCAGTTTATATATCCCCAAACTATAACTTTATTGAGTGTACATTTTCTTTTAAAGTAGGGTCTTGCTGTGTTTGCCAGGCTGACCTCTAGTTCAGGATTTCCTGCTTCAACCTCTTAAGTAGCTGGGATTTCAGGTACACACCACCATGCCCAAGTTCTTTAGTAAGTGGCATAGTACTTATCCATTTGCCCAGAGCTAACATCCTAAATATGTCTTCTTTCTACTACCATACATCCAGTGACCAGAGACTACAAAGTCTGCTTAGTTGATATTTCTCAGACACATCTGCTTCTCACCATGCCAACCACCACTGTAAAACTGAAGCCCACATTATGTTTCATCTGAATTATTATTCAGACATCCTTACAGAGCTCACATTGTCCATGAATAGCTTCCATAGTACAGCCAGAGTGATCATTTGAGTGTGCTCCAGATTGTCTTCTGTAAGTCCCATAATGGATTATTAGTCTGTTTAGATGAATGTTCAACTTTCTCATCTAACTTTATTTTTGAACCCCATGTGTTACCACCTATTGTGCTTGCACACTGTAAACAGCCTACCAGAATTACTTCAAGTTCCATAAAAGTGCTGTTTTTTTCCCTTTTCCTGGAATATATTCTTAGGTTCTTTCAGATCTCACAAAGGCAACTGCTAGTCTACCTTGAATCCCAGAGACTAGTGAGGTTAGTGGGCTTTTCATTCCTTATATATCTCCTTAGCATTATAGTTATATTCATTTTACAGTATACTTGCCTGTGTAGTTAACTGCTTCCTTCATTTGAGCTCAATCCACAAGGCAAAATCTCTTATATTGCCTGTACTTCAAAACTATGCTTTATTATTTGAAAGGTTTACTACAATGTTCTAAAAAAAAAAACAAAAAACAAAACAAAAAAACTCATGCCCTGTAATGGTAATAGTAAGGTGGCATTCAGGCATGATTAGCAGAGTATTCTGACTTAAATCATATACAACTAACCAATAAGCTGCAGCTCCAAATTGTAAGGAGAGAAATATATTTTCCCACTTGTTATGGTTTGTGTCTAGATGTCCACCCATAGCCTCATGTAATCATAGGGGTGAGTTTCTAGAGTTTTGATTCATGGTCCAGTGCTGGGATTATGGGTATGAGTGCTCTGGATGGGCACCCTGTGTACAATATAAGGGAGAGAAAGAGGTTCACTCTTACTTTTTTGCTCTTGTTGCTTTTGCTGTTTTCTGCATCTGTGAACTGTTGCTCTCTACCATGAGGCACCCTGCCTTGGACTCAGCAGATTATGGACTGAAACCTCCACAAATGTGGCAAAAAATTTGTCTGTGTTTTTGTCATGTCCAGAGATTTTACCTGAGACCAAGATTAGGGGTTGCAGACTAATTAAGCTATCAGAAGAAATTTCAAGGCACTCAAACATTGAGGGTTGTAGCATGACTATCACTGTGGGCTTTTAGATGGATTTGTGTTGCAAATCAAGAGCAAAGAGCCCAGCAGGATGATTTAAAATGTTTTGAGGTTGGCCAGAAGCAAAGTTCCAGTAAAGTTGTGAACTGCAGAAATAGACCTGAGAAGATCTCCATTGCTGAGAAGGAACTGGAAAATAGAAAAGATGTCCTAAGAGCATTACTAGAAGCAGCAAGTCCTCACCCTTTGCATCAATCAAAACTGAAAAAGTGAAAGACTTTGCTTTGAGGAGAAAGCTATATTCCAGAATAGCAACAGCCACACTATGGTCCAGACTGGTAGCAGCAGCCACATCAGGTTCCAAAATGGCAATAGCGTGGAGAATTTGTTACTCCAAATCAGGTTCAGAGTGCTTAGTGATCCAAGCACTCAACCTCTACAGTCAAGAAAGAAGAAAGCCTGGATACTGTTCCAGCTGGCAGCAGATGTTGGCATCATCTATCTGGTACTGGTATTAGGTGATTGCAGTATGCAAGAGTTATGCATTTAAAAAGTCTTCCATCCAGATTTCAGAAGAAAGTCTTAGAGGACAGGCAGTGTGCCCCTGAGAGAGCAATGGGTGAAGCTGTGAGGGTGACACCAAGGATGCAGTAAAGAAGTCAGAAGTTTGGAAAAGCCAGGAACATGGATCATCTAAGGAAAGCTGCAAGGATTGAGCAGAGTGGCTTAAGAGAGAAACATGGGAAGTGCTCTATAAGTGAATCCATGCAAGCCCTTTGGAGCTCACAATTTACCACATATTGCTTTGGATGTTCCACATGGAACTACAGGACTTAATGTTTGACCTACTATATTTGGGACTTGATTTAGTTCCAATCCTCTGTATTACCTGGTTTGTAACTTTTGGAATGGCAATGTTTATCTTGTGCCATTGAGTGTTGGAAATGTTTAAGTTTCATTTGAACAAGGGCTCACAGTTAGGAGTTTAGAATTTAGAAGAGACTTGGGGTTTGGAATTTTCAACAGTGCTGAAACTATTAGGACTTTGGCAACTCTTAGACTAAAAGGACTAAAGTGCCTTTTGCAATAAAATGCTGTATATGACTTTGGGGAACCAAGGATGGAATGTTACGGTTTATGTCTTGATGTACCCTCAGAGCTTCATGTAGTCATGAGGGCTAGCTTCTAGAGTTTGTGACTGATTCATGGTCCAGTGCTGGGATTATGGGTGTGAGTGCTACACCCACCCTAGATTAGGTATCTTCCATATAATATAAGGGGCAGAGTTTTCTCTTATGCTCTTCCCTCTTTGCTCTTGTTGTTTTTGCTGCTTTCTGCCACAATGAAGTGTTGTCCTCCACCATATACCATTCTGCCTTGGAGCCAGCTCAGCATGGACTCAAACTTCCATAAAATGTCAGCTAAATGAATCTTTCCCCCTTTAATTTTGAGTGTTGGGTATTTTGTCTCAGTAATGAGAGAAAAGTAATTAAGATACCACTCTTATGTAGATGCTTAAATTATATGCTAATATTGTAAGAAATTCTCTGACAGATGTATGTTATTCTTTACAATAATTATCTTATTCCCTTTGAAGGTATTTTGACAGACTCTACTTATTAATATGTATCTTTCAGAAGCCTCTGTGGTGCTTGTTATCTTTTTCTCAGATATAGACTACCTGAAGCCCTTGAGAATACACCTGTGAATCATTCTCTTGAGTCTTGTTCTTACTTTTATAAACTGATTATGCATTGAAGCTCCAAATTCATATGCTGAAACCTACAAGTATATTTGGAAGAGGAGTCTTTGAGAGGTGAATGAGGTTCAAATGCATCTATACAGATGACATGATGAGGTTTGTGTAATTTGTAAGAGGATGAAAAATAACCAGAGCTCTCTGTCCCTCCACCTTATGAGGACACAGCAAGAAATCAACAATTTATAAATCAGGAAAGGAATTGATTAGTTGGTGCATTGATCTTAGGCTTGCCAGCCTCCAAAACCATAAGAAATAAATTTGCATTGTTTAAATCATTCAGTCATTGGGATTTTATTATGGCAGCACATGATGCCTAAGATACTTAATAAACAAGTTTCATTCATTATTATATTAATCAAATTGGGATACAAAAGCTAAATGTTTATTAACAGAAAGCCAGTTTGAACCACTGGTATTTCCAAAGTTAAAAAATCATGTAAAAGAAAACAAAAGAACTAAACAAACAAAAACAAAACAAAGCAAAAGAACTTCAAAGCTAAGATGGTAGAGGAGCAAAACATCAATTTAAGTAACAATTCATTCAAAATGTCTATTCCAGTTCTTTGTACAAAGGACAAAAGAAAACTATAGCTTTTAAGAAAATATTTCTTGACTGTAACACAGTCATGCTCTGGGGCTTTTCCTCTGTTTTTCACTTCACCAAATTCCTGTTTTGGGGAATATATCAATATACCTGCTTGGAAGAGTTCTACACAATATGCTCACTCTTGTTTTGTAGTTCAGGGTTATTTTTTTTGTGTGTGTTTCAGGGTGGTTAAGGGTGGTCAGTGTTTTCCCATGTGTTTCATGACAATATTTTCCCTCTATTGATGATCTAGGAGAAAGAAAACAACTTTCATGCACTTAATATTGCCAAAGAAGAAACTCGAACTGTTTAACTCTGAAAATGCAATGTATCTTTTGATATTGTATACTTTGAAGAAACTTGGGACTCAGCTGAGTATGTGGGTCATTTACCCTAAAATGGGCTCTCTCATTTTGAGCTCCTATCAGTGTACAGGTTCAATAGATACCATTAAATGAACATTAGCTTCACAAACAAACCAATGTCATTGTATTCAAGATAATAGCATTGTGGTGATGCTACTGCTGTGAGACTATCCATGGTCTCTAAGTAGTTTTAAGATTTGAAAGTCAAGGGATGGGCAAAAGGCTCACAAGTGGTAAGAAAACTGAGCTGAGATTTAAAATGCTTGGATGTCTGGTGAAATTTCTTCTAGTTGTGATTTTTTCAAAATCATGAATAATTCATGCAAGAATTTCTTCTCTCACAAAAGTCATTCCATATGTAAAAGGAGGTCAAATATAGGGAGTCAACACATACTGAGTAATTAAAAACTTTTAGTGGATGCAATTGAGGCACTGTTAGAATCTGAGAGACTGGGATTCCTTGTTGTTTACTGGGTGACATGTTTACTTTAGTCAAACAAATACTTCCTGCTCCACACTTTATAGTCATTTTGTTGAAAATATCTTGTTAATTAATTAAAAAACAAGTAATATTTATATTATAGTTGAGGTCAAAGGAGATTGTGCAGAATCACTGCTTGTATATATTAACTTGTACTTACACTGATGTTCTAGTTACAATAGATGATGTGAAATATTAAATGTTGGTGGAAAAATGATATAAAACTAGTAGATGCCAATAGAACTCTACCTCTATCCTTTCCCCTAGTACTTCAGTGTTCATCTATGACCTTGAGCCCTGTGGATCTTTCAGAACATTTTCTCTTGCTGCAACAGTCCAGTGTGTCATTGTTGGGCCACCTGAGAAGGCTCAGAGTCAGGCATGTTAATACATCACCATCCTTAACAGCATCTTTCAAAGAACTACTGACTGAAGCTGGTGTATAAACATCCTAGTTGCCTAGTTGCCTATCAAGAGAAACTCTCAGGCACATGTTTTACCCTAGCTCAATTTCTCTAGAGACACTAACCTCCAATTGTGCACTCTTCTCTTTCTCACTTCCCCCTTTCTCTTACTAATACTTCCTGCACCTTTCGGATAGTTTTGCCTTTGAATTCTCATCTCAGGATTTCCCCTCCCAAAAACCTAAGTTAAGAAAGTAAACATTGTGTATCACATTTTAAGTCAAATAATCAGGTATGTTGTGAGACTCTGCTATCTTTGTGTTGGGAAGAGACTGACATCCCCTCGTTCCCACACTGTGGGAGGATGGGAGGGTATTCATGCAGTGATAGGAAGGCTTTCTTTCTAAAACCCTGGGTTACTCACAAAAATGATCTTATTTCTTTTAGTCTACCCTTTCAGACATTGTGGAGAGGCTAGTCCAGGTGTTTGTTAGGACAGTTTTGAAGCAATACTTCTGAGTATTTTCTGCACTGAGGTAGGAGGCATAGCCTTTGATAGTTCTTTTACTTAGAATGAGAGACCCTTAGCTAGGCAACATGAAAGATCCATTCAGCCTCCTTGAACTATTTTTGGGCTTAGATTCCATTCAGTTCCAACTTGAAAGGTTCTCAGAGAAATTTATGGGAAACAGTAAGAGCTTACTGAGACAGGGGCAATGCTCTCAGGACAGCAGTAAACTAGGATACCTGGGGAATGGAAGCCCAGGCAAGAGACTGGGCTGCTTCCTCACTGTTTGCCCAACAGAGGTGCACAACAGCTGCTGCCTATTGGTCAGAGGAGAATTGACTCTTCTAAAACCCACATTGAGGAGGAGAACTGTGGAATCCTGGCTCTTACATTAAGTATTTTCCTGGTCTACAGGATATGGCATAGCAGGAGAAGCTGGGAAAAAAATAACAGATAGTACTGTATGGGGGAAAACACTGAACTTTACAATAGATCACTCACTCACTGTGTGAAGTGTGTTCGCAGCCTTTGTTTAATGCTACTGCTATTGTCACTTGGAATTGTGCACTTTTAACTTTTAATTTATAAACTGAAAAGCAGTACTGAATACCAACAGTGACAGAAAGTTTGACTGGGCTTTAACTATCCAAGCAGTAAAACTCTTTTTTATAAAAAAAATTAAAATTAACTGAACTTGAAACCTACCATCTGATGACACTGATACTAGCTTCAATACTGGTGTTGAAGCTATAAGTTGGCTCTTCAGACCTTTCTGTGAGATTTATGGAGATGCTGGTTCTTGTCTTCTTCATCACTCATCTCTTCCCTCTGAGGGTCATGCACTGTCCTCAGTGTCAAGGCAGCAGCTGACTGGCAGGGTTAGGACAGCTTTTTGTTCTGTTCAGAATAAGGGAAAACTGTTTGCAAAAAATGACTCTTTGCCTTCTATGTCTTTTTGCTGATGCAGATAAGCTTAAATTTCATAAAGCATTTTTAAAATTGAGATTATATGGAAAGTATTGTTCAGCAATAGGCCATCTTTGAAATTATTTTTACATTGCATTTCCTAGACTGGTGGAACACTGGGTGTTTATTTCTTAAGGACACTTTACTAAGTCTTTTAGCACCATGGAATCTTGTTCTTGAAGCCAGTGTCTATCTGCCAAAAATCCAAAGGAATTTTTGTGCTTAGATTAAATGTCACTCTATGAGAATATTAATGTCATCTTGCTCTCTGAATACTAAATCAGGATTATATTTACTTATGTAGGTCCACTTCTCCTCTAAGTTGGGAGTAAGTTAAATATAAATGATGAAATCATACCTTATTGTCCAATTATAATTGTGAGAAATTTATAGCTGTAATTACTATAAATTCAAAACTGTTTATTGATTTTAAATAAATAGAAAATGCCAAAAATGCCAAAATAAAACTTATGATTGCTGTTTAGAAATGAGAACCAGGAAAAAGAATTGAAAATAGTTCCTTCTGAAGAACAAGAAATGGGGTAGAAGAGAGACAAATTTTCCCTCTTGTAAAATTATTTTATCTAAATTACAGTCTTTATAGAAGGAAAGGGCTATAAAGAGAAATATGGAAAAAAATTAAAGAAATTATATTTTTGATGTTTAATGGAAGTTAGATAAGAATTTAAAACTGCTTAACTTGAATATAATTGGTTGAGAAGTAGTAACTTTGTAATTGGCATACGTCTTTTGCATGCCTGTCCCTTTATTGTTTTGGTTTAATTCTTATATCAGTTTTGTAGTTATTGAATTTTATGTGATTGACTATACTGTGTGTTTGCCATAGTTAAACCCTACTTCTGTATGTTGAAAATGAGGTGATTCATGGAATCCCCTTGATTCTGCTTTGACCCTGGGGAGAGGGCAGAAGCAACTCTTACCAACAATAGCATGTGAAACTTGCAAGCAGATCTGAGATCATGATAGGTCTAGGATCAGCCAGAGGAGTCTGTCTAAAGCAGATCCCTAGTGCAAGGCCTTCCAAGGTAACTACTGGGAGCCAAAGTCAAAATTGTTGTCATATTTTGGGGCTCTCATTTCAATGACTGAGAGTAGCAAGAATTCCTATTTCCTATTGCCTGCCAAACATTCTTTGAAATTTACTTTTAGAAAACTTGGATTTTGGTGCTTAGTGAAACAATAGTCATTTCTGGAAAACTGCTGTCCTGTATCACTTCTAACCAGCGGAGTCCTAGAGAAGTTCTTAGTGTTGCCAACAGTCTCACGTCTAATCACAAAGGACCCTTCTTCATGTCCTTCATTTTGGAACTGCATATGTATGGGGTTGATTATCATAGCAAGAGCTAACTGTACTTGAAAGATCATCTTCATAGGCCTGAGGTGATGTGGTTCATATTTCTGCTAGGTGGGATACCAAAATTAGGAGGAAAGATAACTATCTTTCCCCCTTGGGTAGTCTACTTTGTATCTGGCCTGAATGTCTTGTCTGTCCTGTCTTGTGCATTGAAGCTTCTATGGAGAGTAAAAATTATTCCATAATTCTGTTAAATAAATGCTTAATAGTTGTCCACAATGTTGAGGAAGAGGGAAAAAATGCAGGGATGAAAACTTGCATTTTGTAATACAGAATGTTAAATATAGAATTTGTATCCCTTATGGACTTAGAAGCTGGGCCAATTGCATTCTACACTAAATAAGTGTAAGAGAAAAAAAAAATTGTTTTCCTGATGACATGTATTAGCTTTCCATATATGTCATGCCCATGATAAATAGGATGCAAATGTGGAGGACCTCAAAATAGCACTCAATAAAAGCAAAATGCAAATTAGAAGGCTAGAGCTAATGACAAAGTAATTGACTAACTCACTAAGCAAAGATGTAAACTAAGGGTGACTGGGGGTAAACAGAGCTAAATGATAGCTCTAAAATGGTTCTGATGAGTTTCTATTGCACACACATTCACTTTTATGTTTAATTCAAAAACAAATATCTAACAGAACTTGTTATTGTCTCTGGAATCTGATAAAGAGGAAACTTATCAAATCTCCCTCTAGAAATGTTAAGTGCTAACAAGAATAATTAGCAACTATGGATTCTATATCTTGTGTGCTAGGATAAGTATCTTAGATATATTATTATATACAACAGGCTAAGTACTAGTATTTCTTCTATCACATTTAGAAATGAGGACACTAAGGCACTTACTTAGCAAGTGGTGAAGCTGCATATGAAAGAATGGACAGGAAATGGCATGGTGGAGCCTATAGGAACTTTATCCCTGTCATTACTGTTTCATACACCTAACCACAAATAAATTAATAATTATCTCTTTTTCCATTGGTCTATCATAAAAAATTGTATATTTTGCTCATATGTATTACCAAAAGATTTTCAGTCATGTCATCTTTAAAATATTAAATAGATGAATAAACATAATGCCTCCTTTTGTAAAAAGCTCTTTCCTATCCTTGGTTGTTTGAATCAGTGCTGGCTGCCATTAATAAAGTGACATGAGCTAGTTACAATAATAATGTCAAATGGTAAGTAATAGGGTGTATTCTCTCTGTGAAACACTGAAATTCAGCGCTTGTACCACGAACAATGACTGATGATGTTCTTGGAGCAAACAATCTCTGTAAAATTGTGAGGATAATTAATGATCACTTTGTGTTCTGTTTACATATTATTCATGATCTTTTCATTATCTTCTGTGTTTAACCAGATCCATTCAATTTTTAAAATGACACTGTTCTGATATTTGCATTAATTTTTGACAAGTATGTGTTGCCTTCTATGTGCTACATGCTTTGCTAAATTCCATCCATAAATATTGTTATAATAAAATGACACAATGCTTATCTTAATAGGTGTATTATAATTCTGAGAAAGGCAGAGATTAAAAGGATAATTTGACAAATACATAGTTGCTTAACAATAATGACAGACTGTTAAGGCAAAGCACAACGTTTAGAGAAGATAGGGAGACTGAATCTAATATGAAGGATAGGGAGAGAAAGTAGGGACTGGTTAAAGTATCTTTTAAAAATTTTTTTTGAGAAGGGATCTCATTATGTAGCTCAAACTGGCTTTGAACTTGTGATGATCCTTCCATCTCAGTATCCCAAGTGCTGGGGTTACAGGTGTATACTATCTCAGTCAGCAATGCAATCATGTAAGCTATTAGTGGGCTTTTATTTCTGAGAGCAATGAAAAGTCATCAAGCAGAGAGACTGAACAGATGAACATTTCCATCAAGAAACTACTGAAATATCAAAGTCAACAGATTAGAGGGTCTTGCCTTACTATGAAATTTGCTGAAAAAAATTAAAAACATGTAAGAAAGTTAAGTATGTTTCAAGAAGACCTGGTCACTGATAATCTAATTAGATTTTGAGGTGTGAAAAAGGAAATTTGAGCAGAGAAAAGTGGTTTTGATTTTTGACATGTCAAATCCCATATGACTTTAAAGTATCTGTAGGAACCCTTTACCTTTAGGAAATAATCAAGGCTCAGTGTCCTGACTAGAGATGCAGAATTGGAAGCCATTTCCAGGACTTCTATGTATAGTTTGAACTCTTGGATAAGATCTAGGAAGGGGGAGGATATTTCAAGTTTTCACAATTGTGACTTCACTCAGATGTTTTGTAATTTTTGCATTCACACAGATACTACACAAATTCACAGCAGATCCAATTCCTGAGAGAAAGTTAAACCTGGAAGTTGTATGAACTCCTGAAGAATAAATATAGAGGAAAATAATTAGGAAGACTTTATAAGTGAATGAGAGAATGTAAGGATCAGGATATTAGAAAGAATATTTCCTAGTTAGAAATACAATCAGAAAAATAGGAGAGAGTAAAGCAAACACACAAGAAGATAGCAAGTTGGGAAGTCAACAGCATCACACAGTACCAATAAATAAGAAGGTTAAGGATGGAGAACACATTCAGAAATTAGGTATGAGGATGTTAGAAGATTTAGGGAAAGTTATGAGAAGTCAAATTTATTTCATTTTTATATTTCTTCATTTATCCATATGTTCCTTTAAAATATTTATACAGATTCCTTTTATGTTCTATGTATGTGCTGGTATGGGAAGTTATGTAGCATGTGATGAAGACACTCAAAGTGTATAACCAGAGTAAAAGAAGACAGGATCAAGACAAGAATCATTCAAGGAAAGCAAAATCCACTTATCTTTCAGATGGATGTAGAAGAGAATGAGGATGATTGGGATGTTAGGGGAAAAATATTCCATCTAAGAAGAACTTTAGAGATCTAAGATGAAAAAAGAGAAAAGCTTGTTATAGGATTAGAGATACTGAGGTGGAAACATAAAGAATTTACACCACAGGAGAGAAGACAAGATGGCTGATCAATGAGCAACAGAATACAAAGCTTCCCTGGAGAAACAATTCATATGCAAGAATAAAACATCCTGGAGAGACCCAGACAGAGGGAGATGGATCCTCTTGACACAGGAAGAAATTAAAACTTAAAAAAGCTTGTCAAAATACTTTGGGACTACAACTGAAACAGCTAAAAACTAAAGGGACACAGCATTTTCGCGATGACCTGCCAAGATTGCACCAGCTTGAATCCACGCTGGCAGGCAGAGCCGCCCAAACTTGATCCCACCACCACTCACAGGAGGAGCTGCAGCACTAAGGTCAGGGGGTTGGTGGGCCTGGCAGGGGGTGCAGAGTGGAGCCAGTGGAGGGACCTTCATTGGTCCATGGTCAGTGCTGGGAGTGGGACACCCCACGGGGGGAGGGGAAGCAACCAGGTGGCAACATGTTGGAATCAGGCAGGAGGAGCCTGAACTGGGAGTGACAGTGACTTTGGTTGGTTGCTCCCTCCCCAGAGCAGATTCATGCAATTTGCTTGGACTGGGATGTGCCCCTGGCCAGGACCCAATGAGATGTCCCAAATCGATTCCCTGCACCAAGCACGCACTGACCAGGTGATCGCCCTGAAGTTTGGCTGGCCTGGTGGGGAGGGGCAAGCATACACAGCCTGCTTACACCTCAGTGTCAAGAGCAGGCAGGAAAGGGTGGATTTCCCTTGCCAGTGTGCTTCGGAGGAAATGTGGCCAACAAGGAAGGGGCTGGGACCTGCACTGTAACCTGTATGGAGGAAGCCAGGGCCATGACAGGAGAGAAAGCCAGGAGGAGGCCCCCAGC
The DNA here is from genome assembly GCA_004027455.1 of Hydrochoerus hydrochaeris. Lineage (NCBI taxonomy): Eukaryota > Metazoa > Chordata > Mammalia > Rodentia > Hydrochaeridae > Hydrochoerus > Hydrochoerus hydrochaeris. The sequence continues at coordinate 2,924 of PVLA01011805.1, read as the reverse complement.
CCAGAACCCTGAGAGCTCTGATCTAGGAGAAGGAAAAACAAGGAAATCTGAGGGCAGCAAACATGCAACATCAGACATGGCTTCAATGGACATTAAGAGATATCTTCGGGACCTGGTAGACGAGCTCAAATCTGAAATATTAAATCAGGTAAAGTAGGATATGAGTAGAGTAATAAAAGAAATGCTCTCAGGAAGCATCTCTCAGGATGATACAGATGGAAGAAGGGAGGAACACAAAAAAAGAAGAGAAATATTCAATAAAGAATATAAAGAAAATATCGAATACATGTAGCAAATTCAAAGAGACTAGCAGGAAATTAAAAACTCAATTGAAAGCTGGCAAAACTTTAAAAAAACTAAGAATAGACTATCAAAACTTGAAGATAAGTTTGCAATGTGTGATCATGAAAGGAAAGATCTCTTAAAAATAACAAGGAAACAGGCAGTAACAATACAAAGGCTAGAAGATGATAAAAGAATCTACAATTTAAGAATAAGAAATGTAAATGAAGAAGTAGGAATACATACAGGCAAATTACAAAGGCTATTCATGGAAATAATTAAGCAAAACTTCCCAAGTATGGGAAAAGAAAATGACATTCGGTTGTGTGAGGCATACAGAACTCCAGCCACCTACAACCAAAACAGATCTACACCCAGACATATAATAATAAAGATACCAGAAATTCAATATAAAAACAGAATATTAAAAGCCATCAGAGAAAAGAAACAGATTACCTATAAAAGTAAGCTCATCAGAATCACGGCTGACTTCTCGACACAGACCGTCAGATCAAGAGGAGCTTGGAGTGAAGTATTCAAAGCCCTGAAAGAGAATAACTTCCAGCCCAGATTGATGTACCCTGCAAAACTGTCACTAGAAATTAATGGAGAAACAAGATGCTTCCATGACAAAGAGGAAATGGGCAAGTTTGTGACCACCAATCCAACCCTGCAGAGAATGCTGAAGGACATTCTAGAGAGAGAGAAAAAAAAATACCAGGATTTTAGGAATAGTGGCAGAAAGGCCTCAATGAGTGGGGCAGGGAATAGAATGAAGGAGAAAACTAAACAAAGGCAGAAAATTAGCATAGCAGAAATGAAGCAGAGAAGGATAACTAGAAACTCTAACATAGATGGCCTTGATATGCTATATTTTTAATAGTGCACCAGGATTTAAAACTCACATTACTCACACTACTCTGCTTTGATGTATTATATTCTGTTCCAGTCATTCTACCTTTACTAGATTTGAGGGCACAGACAGTAATCCTGAAAATAACAAGATATAGTGCAGTAACCATCCCTAATTTCCTATTAACTTAATCTAAGGTTCAGTAAAACCTACACAGCTTTACCATGACTGATTATAATCAAATCTGATCTGTTGGGTCACTGTTTTGTATTGACAGATTTTATTCAAAGCTATTATGATTGATAGTATCAAGTCTGAGAGTATAGGCAACTGCACTTAAGATGACAAGATCCACTAGAATATCCACTCCTGTTTGATTATTACCTGCCTTTGAAGTTTTATACTGTCTACAATGTTTTATTTTACTAATATTGTTATTTACCACTATACTCAATGAAACTTTTATATTCAATTATGCCTGATGATATAGACATTCTATTGAAGATAATAAGAAACAACACAGTAATCATTGTAGATCACCTTGAACTGCGGTTTTATACAACTTATTGGGTTCATGTTTTTATAGGAATTTGTTTTGTTTTGTCTTGCTAAGTTTTATTTTTCCCTCTAATACAGAAAGAATAGAAATACATGTAGAGATTCATGCATGCATAGCTGTTCACACTCTTACTGTTTGACTATCTACTTTGTATGCTTTAATTTTGTCACTTGAACAACTATTTCTAAGAGGATAATATGTAATTTATTAACTAGTGATTTCTTATTGTTTATCTTTTATTTTTGGAATTCTCTATTATATCTACCCTTTACATGCTTTTGTTTCTCTTTAAACAGAATCTTAAAATAAAAAAAAGAGAAGAAAAGAAAGTGCTCTAAGGGATATAACTGCGTGTATGTTTCAGTGTGTAAAATAGATGACCATATTGCTGAATCTTTGTTGGATCTTTGAGCAGAAGTGTTTGTAGTCTGACTGTTTGAATATTTACTATTGTATCCTTTAACTTTGTAATTTGAACAACTACATTGAGGATGGCAGTATGTAATTTCAAAATTACTGATTTCTTAGTAGGCCTTTTTCTCATTTTCCTTTTTCTTTCTTTCTTTTAGAATTCTGTATTGTTGCTACCCTTTTTCCTGTTTTGATTTTTTCTCTTCTCTTTAAATAAAATTTTAAAAATGTATAATTGCTATTGTAAAAAAAGAGGAAATAGAAGCTCTATAAAAGATATAGCTGCATGTATGTTTAGGTGTGTGGGATTGATAACCATATTTCTGGGTTCTTGTTGGATTGTTGAACAGATCTGCTTGCACTCTCACTGCTTGAGTGTCCACTTTGTGTGCTTTAACTTTGTAACTTGAATAACTATTTCTAAAAGAACAACATGTAATTTATCAACTAGTGATTTCTTACTGTTTGTCTTATTTTTTTGAAATTCTGTAATATTTCTACCTTTTTCCTGTTTTTTTCCCTTTAAATTAAAAAAAAAACTTAAGGTTGGAACTTTGGGCGCTGGAGAACAGGCGGCCTACTCGCCACCCTGGTGAGCAGCTGGTGGCCTGGCAAACCACTGGCATGCCAAGGCAAGAACTAGCAGTGACTCCTAAGCTTGGCATCATGTTGGAACTTTGGGCACTGGGAGAACAGGCAGCCTATGGGCCGCCCTGGTAAGCAACTGGGGGCCTGGCAAGTCGCCGGTGCACCGGGGCCAGAACTATCAGCGATTCTTGAACTCTGCATCATGTTGGAACTTTGGGCGCTGGAGAACAG
>PVLA01011804.1:0-49792 GCA_004027455.1 Hydrochoerus hydrochaeris | reverse complement strand
TAGCAGGAGGATTATAATGGATAAATTCTAATATGGAAAGGTCACCACTTTATCTTTACTGGTATGCAAGTAGGCATTTATTCCAGGTCCATGGATTTGCTTCCATGGTATGAAATATTTCTGCCAAAACTACCATTCATGGACTTACAGAATGCCACATTCACTGTCATCATATTCCACACATTATTATTTCTGACCAAGGAACGTATTTCAGAGCCAAGGAGTGTAGCAATGGGCAAATATTTATGTAATTCACTGGTCTTACCATATCATCCAGAAGCAGCTGGATTGATAGAATCACAAGCTGGCCTTTTAAATGTGAAGTTTTGGGATCACCTTTGTGACAATATTGTGCAGGGTTGGTGCAAAGTTTTTCAGAAGGTTATATATGATTGGAAACAGCATCCACTGCACAGCACTGTCTGTCACACAGCCAGCATTTCTATGCCTATAAAACAAAGGTTGAAAGCAAGAATTATACCATTCGCCATTATGCTTAGTGATCCACTAGTAAAAATGTTCCTGCTTGTTTCTGAGTCCTTATACTCTGTTGGCCTACAAATCTTAGTTGCAGATGGGAGAAGGTTCCTTCCAGGAAATAAAACAATGATTACATTGATTACCAGTAACAGGAATTTATGAACATGTAGGGCTTCTCTTACCTCTGATTCAACAGGCTAAAAAAGGAGAATTAGTGTATCCAGAGTACTGAGCAAAAACTGGATTTTACTCCCCAAAAGACACAGTGAAGAATATATTTAGAGTACAGGAAACTCTTCAAGGCATTTCCTGTTATCATTCCCTGTTAATAAAATCAAGAGGAAATTGCTCAATCAAGGCAAGATGACAAACATCCCAGAACATTCATGAATAAAGATGTTGATCACAATCACATAAACAACCAAGCCTCACCAAGTTACTTGCTAAAAGCCAGGGGAATAAAGAATGGGTAGTAGAAAAAAGGTGGCTATAAATACTAGCTACAACCCTGTTACTAGTTCCAGAGAAAAACTGCCTGCTATTCTAGGAAAGGAATTAGCCCACAGGATGCGTATACTGTATTAAGCACACCTATGAACTTGCTGTTTCATTTGGAGATTAAGTGTGGTTGAAGAAGATGTGTTTGGTTGTCAAGCTGACAAGTGTGGAGTGTGTGACTATTAACTGTGATATGTCAATTTAACTGGGGTGAAAAATGCCTAGTTTATCAGTAAAGCAATATTCTGGATGTGTATGTGGATAAGCATCATTCAGGTCTCTACATTAAGAGGCAAGGACACACCCTGCTTGCATGTGGTACCACCAAAGAGGTTTATAGCTTGGACCGAATAAAAACAATTGAAGGAAGTTAATCAGATTTAATGTGCTCCGGTCTCACTGAGGTGTGTCCTTTGACAATGTCACTTTCAACCCTGCTGTCCAGTTTCTCAGTCCTTGAACTCATGCCTATAGTAAGTTTTCAGACTTCATGTTGGGCTGAGCAGCTCTTTAATCCTCTTGCTCCCACTTGCACAGAGGGCCCTTGTGGACACTGCCAGCTTTGATCCTATAAATCTACCAAGAAACTATCCTGCATCCTGAGACACAGATTTCCTGTAGCTTCTTTCCCTTTACAGAATCATGCTGAATATAGCTATGCATTTTTCAATGATTGTAAAATATAAATTTTATGTAGCATGTTGTTTTAAGATAGTAATATTTTTAAGGTACAAAAAAAAGTGGGAATGACTAAACCTATGGCTTTTTCTTAATTAAACATGATTATGTGGATTAGATTCAGTGGAAATGGTTGAAAATTATAATCATAAATAAAAGGAAAGTAAACATGAGAAAAGTCTGAGGCATATATGTAGGGAGCAGCATGATAGCTTCATGGCTGCCACTCCATCTCTCCCTCCTGTGGGCGTCCAGTGCGTCGGCCTACATTTCCCAGGATCCTCTCGCCCCACCCAGGAAATGACAGCGACCCATCCGTAACTTCCCGCCCCCGCTTCTTTATAAGCCAGGAACATTGTTCAATAAACGAGGTTTGATTGGGAAACTTCAACTTGCCTCCGTCTCTCTCTCTTCACCCTGCCCCCGCCCCGTTTGCCTTCCTCTAGGGGAAAACTCACGCATTGGTCCGCAGACCGGATCACATATACACAGCCGTTCAGTAGCTCACAGAACTTAAATATTTCAGCACTGTAAGATATTTAACATCTAGTCCCACACAGTGTAAGTAAACTGCATCAACACTGGCAGAATTCTTTTCACATGACAAGAAGGGTTGTGTATATATGAAGGCCATGTGCTGCTCACTATAAACAGAGGTCTTTGTGTTATTGAAGTATGGAGTTTACAGATTCATGGGCTCCTATGTTTATCCTGCAGCATTCTCTAGTTTTATTTCAATATTGGCATTTATTTGGATTTTCATAACCATCCTTTTAAAGAGATTTAGTCCATAAATTACGTTTCATGTATTCAGTATGAACACATCGGTTTCAGAAGTGCATGTTAGGGGGCTGGGGAGGGGGAGGGGAAGGTTGAGGTGGGGGAGGCTGCGGAGGACCCGGGGTGGGGACCTGGCGGGGCAGGGCGGGGCGGGGTCCCCGGGCTCCGTCTGGAGGAAGGAGGCCGCTGGGGGGCGGTCGGAGGAGACAGATCTACCTGCAGCAGGGTGCGCTCGCCCTCTGGGGCTGCGCTGTGCGGGCCGGTCCTGCCTGGCCGCAGGAGCCCTGAACAAGGCTGCCCCCTGGACGCAGCCGGAGCATGTGTCCCAGTGGCCGGGTCAGCCGCCGGCCCCCGCCGTTAGCGGCCGCCTCCTGCCCGCTGCCCGCGCCGGCGCAGTCCGCCTCCGTCCCCCACAGCCCCGCAAACCCCGCTGGAGCAGCCCCGGCCTCGGGTCAGGACGGGCCGCAGAGGACAGGACGGCGACTCCGGCCCGAGCCCCGCACGCTGAGCCGCGCGCAGTGGGAGCTGGTGCGTAGTAGGCTCCGAGGCGTTTCCGGAGAATTGCTTTTCTGGTTGGAGGAAGATCTTACAATCAATGGATAAAGTGGGGAAAATGTGGAATAACTTCAAATACAGATGTCAACATCTTTTCAGTCATGAAGGAGGAAACCATAGTGAAAATGTGGACATGAACTGCAACAGATGTTTGTCTATCAAAGAGAAAAACATCAGTCTGGGGGACTCATCTCATCAGCAGCAAAGCAATTCCTTAAGAGAAAATGTTGCCTTACAGCTTGGATTAAGTCCTTCAAAGAATTCTTCAAGGAGAAACCAAAACTGTGCTACCGAAATCCCTCAAATTGTCTAAATAAGCATTGAGAAAGGTAGTGATTCATGTGTCACCCCACACGCTGTTGTTGCTCTTTGAGACAGAGTCTCACTGTGTCATACAGGCTGCCTCTGAACTCTCAAGTGTAGACAAGGCTGGCTTTCAAATCACAATTCTCCTGGATCATCCTCCCAAAAGTTGCAGTTACAAGCATGCATGCTGCACCCAGCTTCTCTTTTCAATGCCTCATTGCTTAGATCATTAAATAATCGTATGGCTTCATAATATTATTGCATTACCTTTGCAAGTATATCAATGCTTTTTTCTTTTGGTACAAGGGATCAGATTCACGACCTTGAGCTTGCTAGGCAGGAGCTTGTGGTGGTGCGCTAATACACCCGCCCCTATCAATGCACTTTTAAGGAAAAAATTCTACATTTTCTAAAAATATATGATGTAAATTTTGTAATAATTGGACATATAAGGTAATTATATGCAAGCATTATTTTAATGTAAACATCAAATATGCAATTTGAAACCTTGTGCGTATAACCTATTGGTACATTAAGACATATTAAATTCTAAATTTTAATGCTGATTAAAAAGAGATTATGTACTTTTAATTCCTTATAAGTTACCCACATTTCTATAATATATGATTATCTAAATTGATTAATTTCAGTGGATTACTTATTCTATATTCATGTTGATAATTGTATTGTAATTTTATCACAGTGAAAAATTACAATATACAGAGATTATTAACCTTCAAAATTATTGTTTCTAAGATAAGAAATTAACTCATATTCTTGTATGATTCAAAGAATTTAAAAGTCTACTAGTAAATTGTCTGTGATTCTTTTTTTTTTTTTTGGTTTTTTCTTTTCAGTTACCAAGTTTTTCTAGTCTATTGGCTTTTCATTTACATACATGTGTAACAACTGTTCTATTTCATATTGAAAATGTTGATTTTTTTACACTGAAGATAACTAATATGAATACTAATATAAACTGGCTATTTTCACACAAATTGCTTAAACTAAGGCCAACCATGGAGGTTTCTCTCTACTAAGCTAGTCGCTATGCCAAAAATTACTAAGTTTCTGTTTGTCTTTTTGAGTTTTTCTTGATACTGTATGCTAACCAACTTTATTTTTTATTGTTTATTGGTACAATTCAGATATACATAACGATCACATGTATAAGGAGAATTTGCATCTGTACTTTATATACCTTGATTCTTTTTTTTCTATTCCCTTTTTCTCCCTTCAACTCCTCTTTCCTCTTTTTTTACAAAGCTTTGTTTCCCTTTCATCCTTCTTTTCTCATTTTTACCTTTTTCCCTCCTTGCTTTCCTCCTCCCCCTGTCCTTAACCTCCCTTACCTTTTGAACAATTTCTATTTGACAATATCTATTGTACATTTTGATTCTTATTTACACTTTCAGTTTTGTAATAACTTGCATTAACTTCTATGACTTAATAAACTCTCAAATACTTCTTTGTCCTCTAAATACGTCAAAGACCACCTCATTTTATGTATGTTAGCCTGGACTGTAATTCTACTTATAATCCCAAGTAAAATTTCTGTTGATAGAGACTTGTCTTTGTATTCTTGTATAATTTTGCCAGGTAATTGTCAATTCTTTCCAAATGTAATACATTTGACACTAGAGAAGTAATTTATAATATGTTGTGATTTGGATTTATTTTTAGGGATCAATTTATATGACATTGCATTAATTGAATCTATGCTAGTGGAATCTTGAAGTCCTGAGGCATCTAATGTTGGAAGCGGAAATAAAAACAAATACAAAATTCGAGTAGTGAAGGATAAATGTCATACTATTTCATAGGAATGGTAAATATCAGAAGAAAATGGATTCTTATGTAAAAGTTTTTCTATAATTAAAACTTGAACAGTTTTCTAACAAATTAATGATGTGCCACCTCTGGAATACATCTACTGCTTCTCATTTACTCCATGACCACAATAAGAATTGAAGCATAACAAATCCCATAAAAAAAGACACAGATAATTCCCTAACAAGATAGTAAGTATGCAAAAAAAATCATAAAAATATGTATTGAAAGAAAGTGTACCAATCTATATTCAGCATATACACTAAAAATGTAAAAAGATCTATTGATAAAAAGTGTGGCTATTTCTATTGGCAGATTTCTGTAAAGCATTTGTACTAGACATAGATTTTAATGTCATCAAAAAGAATACAAGTCTTGATTATGTCACTTTTATTGATGTAGTGCACTTAAATGAAAAGAAAAATGTAAAATGTTGGTTCAGTTAAGGGTCTAGATTGAAACCGTGTTAGATAATCAAATTGATAACTCAGTGACTTCTTCATTCACTGATGTTGAAATGTAGGACCTCCTGTCTTGTTGTAGGGAACAAATTCTGAACACTGCACATTCAAGAGAAGAGCAATATAGTATTCAGTTCCTGAGCACAGTAAACTGTTCAAGAGAATATTTAGACTATTATAGAAATTTATAAATTATAGAATATTATACAATTATAGAATATTTTAAGTACACCATATTCCAATATTTTTCAAATAGACTATACTCTACAAGATCTCAATGCCAGGAATGATTTCTTTAAAAGTCCAAGGAATGCTTTTAGATTAAATAAAAGTCAAATCATGTAACAAATACTGTTTGTTAATGGGTTTGATGAAGGATTAAAATAAAATATTTAAATGACAGTATTGGTTCAGCCAATAAAATTTTAGTAGGTGGGTACATTAAAACATAGTAAATGCACAGAATTTGAAAATCTCACATTTGTTGCCTAAAACTATTTCTATAAAAAAGTATAAATTGAACTTCCTGTACCTATAAAAGTCATATCTGTGACTTACTCTCAAACAGACCAGCCAGATACATAGAGGAGGAGCTGCTTTCTGGTCACTTTATTAAAATGTCCAGTAATGGACCAAAGAACTAATTTCACTTTTCTGTATCCCGTTGAGTGTTTCTGTTTTCATTTTCCAGGATCATGATTGGCAGAAGCCTTATACAAACATCATACTATTCACTGAGCACTGTCTTTGGAAATACTTTAGATTATGGGAACCGAAAACATTATTTTGCTAATAATGACTCAGGAGATCAGGTATTAAATGAAGATTTTGCATGGGTCTTTTCAGAGTGGATTGAGAAAAGTTGTGGAAAAGTGGTGTCTACTTCTTTGTTCTAGGATAAAAGAACAAACTCAGTCACCACTATATGAATTATGTTGCCTGCCTAAACCGTGTCATGAGACATGATATTAAAAGAACTGATATGCAAGCTTCTGCAATTTTGCTTCAACCCTACAAAGCTAAAAATCATAGATTTTCAATAAAGAAACAATTACAGACTCTACCGGGTTCTGATACTCAGTAGCAGCCAGTTATAATTACATTCACTGGTTTATTATCATCCTAGTTACTCACATCTGCCATGAAATTATTGACCTAGCAGATGCTTCTTTTGATTCAGTAAAGGCAATAAAGATTAGTTGTATTGCTTTTACCAGTCGGAATATTTGAAATGATTTACCTGACTCTATGGTGTATATTACTGTGATACTTTTGTTTAGAAACAACCAGTAGAGAAAAGTGAAACAGATGAATACAGGAAAGTAATAGTTGTCTGAGAGACATTTAAACAATACAAATTCCCCATTGCTTTCTCACTGCACATACGTAGACTGAGTCTGTGTCTCAGATCCTCAAGCTCTTTGGCAGGAATATTGGCCTTAAAAGAATTCTAACTAGTCCTCACAGGAATAAGCTTAGAAATCCCCATGATCAATAATAGAGCAGCACTTGTTTACCAGTAAACCAATAGTAAAGCATTAGTGTGGACATAATATTCTCATTCATTCAGTCAGTCAGTCTAAGCCTCTCCCATGTACATGACGAGCCTCAGGGTTCAGCTGTACCCTTCTTTACTTTCTCAAGTCTACATTATTAAAAAAGACAAATCTCTCTCTTAATATGGCACTGTATTCTACTTTCTAATATTTTCTCTGCAATGAATATTTGTTCATGTTCAATATCTTGACACAAGGCATTAGATTCTTCCAAAATATTTAAATGATTGCCTGAAGTTTACAAATAGAGTCCAATGTGTTTTGTGACTTCCAGGCTCTTATGTGTTATTGCTTATGCCTAACCCAGTAAGCACCCAGTAGATATTTATCACCTTGTGTTTCCACAACAGCATTAATCATCTCAATCTAAACTATTCATTTTCTTATTTCAGTCAATATCAATTTAGCAGCTCAAGTTATAAGAAATATCTCTAATCAATTCTTTTTGTTCCAAGGCTTCACCCTACTTAGATATATGTCCCACTCTAAATCCATTTTGGTAGCTGAGTTCTCCACATGCCAAGTATTTTAATGAGAAAAAGGTTAACAGGATTTTTATTAATGTGGGATATTTTCTTTCTTCATTGATAAAAAAGACAAAAAGAGAAGTTTCTACATTGCCTTTAGTCTGCCACAAGTGCATATATTACAATTACAAAGGTACTCATTGTTCTTTTCACAAAAAAATCTTTTCAAATGTTCAGCCAATTTTAGATTCCTCTTCTAAATAGCATAAAAGATGTTAGCAGGTGAAAAAGAACAAATGGTTAACTTAAATGAGAAAAGTTGATAATTTTGTTCAAAGTTGGTTTTTCACTCAGTTTCTACTCTATTATATATTCCACTTAATGACACATCTTGACATTAAGAATAAAGTTTAAGACTTCACTTCTGCCTGCCACTAATATATAAGATGCAAACCAAAATGTTAATTCAGAGATAATGTAAACAAAAATTAAAATCATATTAATATAATATTTTTGTATATTTAGTGTGGAATATATTCGATCCACTTTCTTCCACTTAAGCATGAATGACTATTATGGCTTTTGTCTATGCCATCACTGATAGAAATACTGTAAGGTCAGAGACCATATGTGTACTTTTTAATATTTGATTCAAATTGTTTTTAATAATTATTAATGGAATTAATCAATAATTAAATATTTATAATTGTCTTGAAATTTCACATATTTGAGTCATCAATTTAAATGAAATTCCTTCTGTAGATCTATTTTAGAAAAAATACACAAAAATAATGACATTACTCCTGAAAATAAATTGTAAGATGTATGTGTGAGTGGAACAGGAATGGATAAGCGAGTAGATCATAAGTAATTTCACCATGACATATAAATGCTAACTACCTGAGATGATGGATACCGCAGTTAGCTAGATGTTGATAATCACAGTGTTTATGTGAGTCAAAACACCTCTTTGGGGGTTGAGCCTACTGGCAAGGACACAGTCCTGAGTTCAATTCCCAGTACCAAAAAAACCCTAAAAGAGCAAAATAAACAAACAAAAACAAAACAAGCAAACCACCTTGTACATGTTAAGCATATATAGTTTTTTTCAATTTTATCTCAAAAAATCTGGGGAAAATAAAAAATAAATAAAATTTATATCATAATATACTCTTACATTTTAAATATTTGAATTTTCTGAAATATAAATATAACTTTATTTTTCCTTCAATAGAGAATTTTAGTAATTTTACTTTCAGAGACAGTGTGGTACATAGTTTTCAACAATTTTCCTGGGTAAGATACTATAACTTCACTTTAAGCACCATAGCAGTCACAGAAACAGAAAAGCTCCCCAGAAGAGTATATCTTGCTGTCAGCAATGTTTAGCTGTTGTCCTAATCCTCTCTAAACCGGTTATTCAAATTAACATTTCAAACAAAGATCCCAAAGGATATGTTCAAAGTACAATCCACTTTCTTCAAAAGGGAACCCTCTTTTATCCCCAAGAACAAACCCTTTATTTTCCTGAAGAACTTTCAAAACTCTACACTATTGTTTAAGAAATAGAAACCTGGATCTGTCTCTTTATATACATCAGATATGCAGTGAGCTGTGTTTTACAATAATTGTATCAAAGTTATAAGGTCTAGTTTTATGTTATCAAGAATGTGTTTTAAAATTTAATCTTGCTTAAAGTCAGAAAACAAATGGTGTTCCTTATTAGACAAATCTATTTGGAAAATTTTAGTTTCCACATTTTAATATTATTTTTCAAAACTAATACTATAAAGACTATCAAAATAAAAATTATTCATTAAGGTTTGGGAAAGTTATAAAATCAAGACTGGTAATTTATCACATGTAGTATTTTTTTATTTTCTACTTGTATATTACTAATTTGATGAATGAACATAATTATTCAATGAATGATCAAATTTCTATAGTTGGGAATTTTTAGAGATAGAATCTACCCTTTTAGGGGGAAGGAAAGCTGCTGGAGATTTAAATGACTCACAATTTCTGTAAGTTTTTATTTCAGATTAGACCCTTCATAAAAATCCACAAGGAACTCAGCAATATCACTTGAGTCCCTCTGATTTTCTGTGCCCTACAGGAAGCTTTGTTCATTATAATCTTATTATAATGTGGTATTAACCATCTGGGAAGCACTCCTATCCACCCTTTTGGATATCTGTAGTATGAAGCTTAACCTTAAACTCAGCATACACAAGGAATGTTTTTCCAACACAGTTATGTACATTTTCCCCAATAAAATCCCCTTGCTGTTTTTCTTCAGGGAAGCATTTCTTTGGAAGTTAATTCCCCTGCCCTTCTTACTTGTGAAGTAATAAATCTTTCCTCACTCTTTTATCGCTTGGTTATACCTACTGGCTTTATTTATAAGGGGTGAAACAATTGTGCCTGATTACATCATATAAGTAGGAACTTTCTTTATGTAAGTTTCTTTACAATGTAAATACAATAAATTGGACATGTTAGTGTACATAAAGGGGTTATGAAAAGAACTTTTTTCTACTGTGAGATATTAGAAATATTTTAACATTTCAAAAATTTTTGGACAAAGTCAGTCTATTACTATATATGCAAAAACTGAGCTTGAGACAAAATATTCTAGAATTTAAATATTTTAAAAATCATTTAAACATCTTAATCTGTCCACAGTAATTACTTTTGGAGAAAGAAGAGTGCATTGCATGCTTTACTATGTCAAAAATAAAACAACACAGATGTCTATAGAAGGAAAGCTAAGAGCTCCAATGTTTTTCATATTTTTGAATTTATTATTTATCCTATGGACTCGGCATCTTTGCACACAGCATTAGAAGTAAAAGTACGTGTTTTTCAAAGGCCACACTTGGGATATATAAATGGTGAAAGCCAATAGCCGAAAACATTCAGAATATTTTCCCTTTTTAAAATTTTCAGTGTTTTCAGAGACACTGTAATATTGTACTATATTATTTTTCAGCTTAGTACAGTTGTTTCTTTTTTTTAAATTATAAGAGATCTTATTAATACTTTTCAAAGAAAAGGAGACTATATTGCCTATAGCATTCTACAATTTTTCTTGATAGCCCGAAACTGTAAGAAATGAGAGACAGACATAGAATAAAGTGGTTATATAAACCACCGGGCATGGAGCTGAGGATTTAGCTCAGTGGCTCAAGCACTTGCCTGCTAAATGCAAGTTCATGAGTTTGAACCCTGTACCAACAAAACAAAACAACACCAGGCTTGGTGAAAACGTAAGTCTTGAGAGTCAGTTATAGATAACCACATAATAGCCATAAATGAAATAATCATCCAATGCTGGAAAATAGGTGTTACTATAGCCAATCTGAAAATAAAAAGAATCTATTAATACAGTTTATAAATAACACAAAGGCTTCCCTTGCTAAACATTTAAATATCCATGATACAAATTAAGACAGACATTAGTTGCAACTAATCTATTTATCATCTATACCACAATATTAAAGATAGACTTTTAGACTTACATTTATCTGGTAGTATAAATTTTGTACAACTAAAAATCTCAAATTTTAACATTCATTGGAATATTCTGGAAGATTTGTTCAAATATAGACACTTGCAACTACTCTGAGTCTCTGATTCATTCAAATCCTTCCAGATTGGTGGAACTGAGGATATGCTTTTGCCAGACAATCTTCAGGTTCTGTATAGATCAATCTATAGATTGTAAGTTTATCACCAACCAAACATCAAGTTTCATTTCATTTTCACACAGAGAAAATATCATGTTTATCAGATGATAAGAAGCCCAAGTTCTGTTGACTTCTGCTATTGAAACACATAAACCAGTAATTAATATTCTGGTTTTACATACTAATTTTTGAGAGATTTATAACTTTGAATGATCTGCAATATTTTTCAAATTAAGAATCTAAACACTTTGATTTTTTAGGCTTCACAATTATTTATTAAAGTGATATGAAGATATTCTGTTGGGTTTTCCAAGTGGTAGGCCAGACACTAAAATTCTATAACTATTATAATTTCATATACTCTTGATAACATTTCTCTTCAAATCACTGGAAAAAATAAAAAAGAAATCATTCCTATAAACCAGAGTTACGCTTGTTACTAATCTCATTTTGCATTTTTAAATCAACAGCTATTTCAAAAGAATAAAAGCTCTCACAATGAATTTGTCTTTATATTGTACTTCACAAATACATATAAACTTAAGAAAATAAATACCAGACATCAATTATACTGGCTATTTATGTACACATAGATAAAAAAATCCTGTATTTTGATCTAAGACACTATGTTTTCTACAGCATCCTTCCTCTTGTCTTTAAAAATAAGGAACATCTCTTAAGGAAAAATGACTAAAATTAGAGTAATTTAAACATTTTGGTCTGTATATCAAAATATTTTCTGATATAAAAAACATTTATTAGCAAACTGGACATAAATATTTTCTTCAACAAAATTCCAATGCATTTATTTCTTACATAATGCATACATGATGTTTCTTCTGTCGAAAATATTTCAGTTAGATTACTAAAAAATTGCTAGCCTTTATCTCTGTTCCTCTCCCCAAGTCAAAAGAAGTACTGATGTTTATAACATCTCTCAATATTTTTGGATTGTATGGTTTGTTTATTTAGTGCTTGGCTGGCTAAGTATTGATTTTCAATGTATTTTGTTGTACAAAATAATGTAGATTTGACTTTAGTAAGGTCTACCTAGAAATGCCAAGAATTAAATTTGTCTCCAGAGCATTAATAAACAAACTAATAAATAAAAACAAAAAATTCTAATTATTCTCACAGAAAAGCTTGGCTCTAATCTACTTAATGGTACCCAATTAGTCTTGTCAAAAGTATAAAAATATTTGGGTTTATTATCATCTAATTTAAGCTAGAATTTGTGGAAGAAGTTTAATGAGTTTTTACCAACTCAAAATGAAAATAAAGATCATTAATTTTGTGGACTAACAATACAGAAAACACTGAGGATTTAACTCAGTGGTTCAAGTGCTTGCCTGGTAAGTGCTAAGTTATGAGTTTGATTCCCGGTACCAAACACAAAGCAAAAAACCAATCAATCCAGATAACAGAATAATGCCATTTCTTAAAGTAAACAATAAATGTCTGTCTCAAAATTGTTTTTACCTGCAATATGTATATAAATTTGGTCCATCCTGCTTATTTATGCAGATGCTTTATTTCAAAATCTTCTGGAAGTGATAAAATACACACTGGAAAAGGTATGCGCAGGAGACAAATGCAGGGCAGAAGGTGAGTAAACTTAAATGAACTAACACGGGTCTATTTCCTTAGAGTTTTCCTATTTGATATGTACCAAAATTATTACATAGAGGTCACTGAGTAAATGAACCAAAAAAGATGTTAAACATCCTTAGTAAGATACATAAATACATCAGAATAATTCAACTTTACCATAAAACTTTACATATAACAATGTATTTTTCTACCTATATATTTAAAATATAACCATATTAAAGTTTAAGAAAATGTAAATAATTTCCTTGATTAAAACATAATATTCCTAAATGGTGAATTAAAAAATTTAAACACATTAAATTTATATGTAAGTTAATTTAGGAAAAATTGCCCTAGAGGAGCCTGAGGATATGTGCAGATAATTTTGTTATTCTTGTTGTTTTTGTTGAATTGGACTAGTATGGGTAAAACAAATATCTGCCGCTCTGGCAAATCAGTATCCATATATATACTGATTCAACACTAGCTTGTATTTTGCAGGAAAGTCTATCCTTCATATTACCAGGCATTAGAGGTGTATTTTTACTCTAGTTACCTTATCAAGTGAATTATTGATAGCTATATTTTAGAATGTTTGATGTTCATGTAAACAATAAAATTTCCCCATCTCATTTTCATCTAGTAAAATATAACTTTAATCCTCCCAAAGGACATTGTGACAATTAAATGTACAAATCTCCCCTTAGAAAGAATATAATAATTATACCATGTGTTAGCAATGGCACACACATGTGCACATACTGAATTTCTTCATTTCACTAGAGAAGCTTTGTATTTTAGATTCAAATTTTCAAATAATTTCTATCTAATGTTTGCCATTCCTGCTGCCTTAGTCAGTTTCTCCCAAATTCACATTAGCTTAAGCTGGCAAGTGGTCACATTATGGTCCCAGAACCCAAATGTTCCACTACTATATAAACCAATTTTATCTGGAAGCTGATTCCAAAGTCTTCAAATTTCTCTTACCTCAGTCTTTCAGGATAATTACAATTACAATTAAAAACAAACAACAACAACCAGAAAATCAAGTTGACACCGACTGTAGAATTTCAGATTTCTAGCTTCTGTTCATGTTCACCAGAAACGTTGAATAGTTTCTGTAACTCAAAGTCAATGATTTTGAGTTTGGGGGATAAGGCTGTCTGTCTGTCTGTCTGTGGAAAGAATATACACACTGATGACTGGTCATCACACTACTGAATAGATTTTAGGAAAAAAAACAATGCTTTTATCTGAAGTATTAGACTTTAATGTTAATTGGATGGAATATAATGTGATTCAGTTTAAATGGACTCAGTATGAATTGCATTATGTATAAACCATTGGAATCTCAAACATCCCTAGGTCTTTGTTTCAATTCACTTTATCTAGAAGATTTGAACTGGTGTTTGCATTGTTTTGTTTGTATATGACATTAATCTTTTTAATGACCTCACAAACCCTAGATTTGTCTAAAAGTGTAAATTTAAGATGTCTGACACAGATATAATTATATGGCAGTAATCACCTATCTCAGTCATTTAACAGTGCATGTCTCTAAAGCCACTTTCAAAATGTATTATGCAAATAAAGTTTTAGGTTCAATATTTTCCATTTAAGCACATTTAACTTCTGATAGTAAATTTTAAACTAATTACAATGTATCCATCCATGCAAGATAATTGCAACATAAATGTTTAGTAGCCAATCTGGTGCCTTCATTATAATTAATATTATAAATTGACATTAAATACTTCTACATTGCAGACATTGATGTAGAAGAATTTGTTAAAGATTTAATTATTTAGGAGTTTACCTTTTATTTCTTACTATAATAAGGCATTTAAAATGAAAAATGGACAGGCAATCAAAGCAGAAAGTTAAATTCATACAACAATCATATTTATTGCCTCTTAATGGGCAAGCCAGTATCAGAAATCATGATTGAAGTACCCAGCATCTGGTCTAAACTGTCATAAGTGTAGCATCATCTCTGTGTCTATAGGACACAGCTAAATAATTTCCAGGCAAATTATTGTGAATAAATTCCATGCATTACATTTATTTATAAATAAGAAATTTCTTAAGGGACTTAGTACCTCACACTAAGCAATCCAAAGTAACCTGGTAATCTACAATATTTGTTGATATTAGCTGTACTACCAACAAAATTCCTTGGGTGATTAGCTAAACCTAGTATTTTCGTGTTTATTAACAATAAACATTACCCACTTTCTGAATAAAACTCTTATGAATATTGAATCATAGCTTCACAGGAATCAAGGGAATAAATAAACTTTATTATTACTAAAAAATAAAATGAGGGGAACTATTTATAACAAATAATCTTGTATTTATTTTGAGTCACTCAAAATAATAGAAGTGTAGAACATCAAATGATATTTATCACCATTTTATTCAATGTCATTATTTTGCTGATAAACTGAAATAGTTTGAAGATAGGTTCAAAGTATTAATTTATATCTCTTACTCCCAGAGTCAATCTTCTATTCAATACTACTTCCATAATATAAATAATATCTTTTCTTATCAGCAATATTTAAATCTTCTACTTATGTTATAAGATTACTAATGCTTTTAAATACATTCAACCTGGCGCTAAAATAAAGCTTTCTCATTTATTTTGCCTTTAAATGAGTTTGAAGTAAATAAAAGCACACTTATTAGTATTATTATAATATAAAAAGTTTGACATTAAGAGAAAATTTCAAGACAGTTTTGTAAGGAAAAGGGATACATAATACCAGTAATGTGATTATTGTTCAGATTTTTATCTGTGGTAAAATATTTAATCTATTTCATTTCTTCATCATAATATAAAGATATTGATGTACATATAAAATTAATACTCTCTTTAAATAATATTTTCTATTGAAAATTTTAAGAGTAATGAACATTATATTTTGAATTTTAAGTATCAAGTTGATTAGTTTTATAAGATAGTATAAACTGTTGGCACATTTAATTTACTTACTGAGTTCAAATAAGAAATAATTTTCTTAAAGCCAATTAAATGATGCTTATTAAATCAGCAGCTTGTAAAAAAATCAGTCTAAAGTAGCTCTGATTTTGTTTCTTTATTTTAATTCATATTTAAATATTCTAATCCCTTTGACTCATGTTGTAATTTTATATCAATTTCTTATTTCAGATTTAGATAAATCTGAAAACTGAAAATAAAAATAATGAATTTCTTTTTCTTTATCATCTTAAATAAGAAAGTAAATGAAATTTTACCTTGCAAAGGGGGATATTTTAATCCTTCTGAGGATGATAAAGTGAACTTTAATTGGTGTCAGGTATCTTATTTAGGCAAAGCAGTTTTGAAAAAGAAAAGTAATAATATCCAGTTTTTAAAAAAAGTTTACATTTTTCTAGGAATGAACAGTATTATTCAGTTATATATCATACATTTATTGCCTAATTGAGTAAAACTATTTTCTTTGACATAAAAATAATAACCAACCCTTTATTGGTTATACTTACAGAGATAGACAAGGAAATTAATCAACACAATAATTATGTGTCCAACAACTTACAAACTGTGCAACAGAACCACAATTACTTAAATTGATTTCAGAAAACTGAAGTTTAAATAAATCTTGATTATGGTAAAACTCTTCACTGTAATAGTCAGAAGGTTCATCACTGTATTGTTGCATTATCTTTACAAAGGACAAACATAAAAGTCAATAATATAAGTTTTTGAAGTATTCCATGGACTAATTCTACTTATTTGTTAAGGATAAGTTTTCATACTTAACAGTATTATTTGTATCCAAGTAAGCATAAAAGTAATATAATGCTAATCTAATGAAATTATATTATAGTTATGAAGCATATACATGTGAGAAATGCATCAAAATGTAGGGTTTTTTATTTAGGGTTTGGAGTGAGACAAGGTTTTGCTGCATCTCAAGATGGTTTTGAACTTATTGTGTAGCCTAAACTGTGTTCAAATTCATGGCAATTCTCCTGCGGCAGTTTCCCAGGTCCTGGGATTACAGGTATGCACCCCCACAATGGGCCATACTTCTTTTAAGAAATAATTACACCTCAAAGATATTATACTGTATTAGTGCACAATGATTTAGAAAACATACTTTTACTTTAAAATCTATAGATAATTAAATTTTACTTTATGATATTTATATCTGTAATATATACATACATTTATTAGAAATGAAGTAGAATATAATTATTAAATATGTATGTTTGAATCCCTAATATTATATTTTAATATACTCCTAAGAACTTTTTTATTTTATAGAAAAAGGCAAAACAGAATTTCATAACACAATAAGAGGATAATAACAAGATTTAATACATTTCATATTGTCGTCCATAAAGGAGTTACTCAGAGTACAACTAATGAGCATAAACGTTCCTTTTCAAAAGAACTAAGAGACATGAGTTACAAGAGCAACTTGCATTTTTCTCACTTTTTCCTTCATTCCTTTCCCTTTTTCCAAAGGTCTTATTGTAAGCAAATTTAAAGTACAATTCACTTAAAAATTAGAGTAACTATATAAGTGAACACTACTTTAACGTCATCTGAATCTACTGATAAAAAATGAACCTAAATTGAAACACTGAAATGCATTTGTAAACTCCATGTATTATACAGAAAATAGACTAAACATATTTAATTCTACTTATTTAATTTAAAGAAATGATTTAAATTTTTTAACCCTGAGGTTATCATATTTCTGTGTGTTTCTGTAATCTTCTCCTGAAATGGACTTTAGAATGGTGGAGACAGTCTTCAGTCCAGATCTGAGCCATGCAGACTCCCATGTACTAGTTAAAATCAGGAGAAGTTGCCAATTTTTTCTGAGGAAATAACAGAAGGTGATGGTACTGTCTTTAAATGATTTATTTACTCCTTTTCATTAACATTTCAATGACTGTAGATCTTTATATGTAGAGTCCAGGTTTAATCCCTAACATGCCTCTGGAATGTGATAAATCTAGGGGCTAGAATGTGAGGTAAAAGAATAAAGCTGATTAAAGCATGTTGAACTTCTTTGCTTCCTTCTTTGTTATACTTGATAAAAATGTGACCCAATGAATGATTATTACAGAAGTCAGAAAAACACAGGCCACACCTTCTTCAGTTGAGGTAGAATCAGAGTATTTAAAGCTATCTGAAAAATGAGAAAGCAGACAGTAGGTATATGATTTATATTTCTCCACTAAAAGAATAATTGCAAACCTAAAGCTTCTAACAAAGACATTCTATTTAGAAACTTATAAATACTTCAAAGAATGAAAATTTTGAGCTCAAAAATATCAATAATGAAAATGGAACTGAAAAAGAAGTTAGAGGAAGGTTATAAACTAAGGGGTAAATCTTAAAATCAAAATAATGCTTGAGAAAGTCCAGCATTTGCTTTTATCAGCAACTGAAAAGAAATGATACTTTAGAAATCCACTTGAAAGTGTATATGTGTGAATGTTTTGTTAAAGATTGTAATAATAAAATATGGCACATTTCTTAAATTCTTTTCTTAAAATCTTATTGTCAGCTTTCTATCTTCTCAAGACATGCTTTGAATTGTTTATTTATTTCAATTAAGCAATCTTCAATCTACTACTGAGTCACTGTATTTTATAACTGAAAAAGAAATCTCTTCAACAAGGTTTATGAAACTTCAGGACATGGACACCACTCAACAGTATGTACATGAAATGTTTCCATGAATACTTAAAGAAAGTTCAGAAATTGAAAACCTATTAGACATTAACAGTTACCCTAGAATCACTGTCATCCCTGGCTAACTGTGGGGCCCTCTCTGGCTATTAAACTGCCTTTTTCCACTCCAATATAACTCCAGACAGTCAGGCACGGTGGTGACCCTAGCCCGTTCTCTTGCTACTTCAGATCATAGCACTGCATTTTTGAAGAAAAATAAAAAAAAAGGATTCCCTAGAGTGGTTAAGATCAGGGGAAGGGAGGGATCTAGGCCCATTATTTGCATATCCAACCCTCACAGCAGGCCTTCCAGAAGATTCCTTGGTTTTGGAACTGCCCCTCACTGACAGACTTGCAACTGCTATGTAAGCAGCCCTCCATGGTCACTTCTCCAGCTTCAGTATAGGAGGCCTCCCTTCTGCAAACAGCGTCCTTTGTGCTTTAGGACAGGCCTGTTAAAATAGGCTTATTTTGGAATAAAAACAGACCTGAAGATCAAAGGAATAGACTAGAAGATACAGCTATGAGCACACTCAACCACCTTATCTTTGATAGAGGGGCCAAACATGTTCACTGGAAGAAGAATAGTCTCTTTAATAAATGGTGCTGGAAAAACTGGCTATCCATATGCCGAAAACTGAAACTAGATCCATACCTATCACCATGTACTAAACTAAAATCTAAATGGATCAAAGATCTAAATATTAAAACAGAAACACTAAATCTGTTGGAAGACAAAGTAAGTAAAAATCTCAAAGACATAGGGTTAGGTAGAGAATTCATGAACAAGAACCAAACTGCATGGAAAATACCTCCCAGAATCAATAAGTGGGTTCACGTCTTATTAAAGAGTTTCTGCATGTCGAAAGAAATCTCCAGCAGAGTGAAAAGAAAACCCACAAACTTGGAAAAAAATCTTAGCAAACTGTCCCTCAGACAAAAGACTTCTGTCTAGAACTTAAAAAGAATTTAAAAAATCAGACCCCCAAAATTCAAAGACCCAATCCAAAAATAGGCATCCGAGATAAACACACAGTTCTCAGATGAAGAAATACGAATGGCAAATAAATACATTTAAAAATGTTCATCATCATTGGCCATTAGAGAAATGCAAATTTAAGCCACACTGAGATTCCATCTCACTCCAGAAAGAATGGCCAGGATCAACAAAACTATCAACAACAAATGCTGGAGAGGCTGTGGGGAAAAAGGAACTCTTCTGCACTGTTGGTGGGAGTGTAGACTGGTGCAACCACTGTGGAGGTCAGTCTGGAGATTCCTCAAAAAGCTGGGATTTGAAGTCCCATTTGACTCTGCATTTCACTCCTAGGCATATTCCCAGAAGAACTGAAAACATCTTACCACAGTGACATATGTGCACCCATGTTTATAGCGGCACAATTTGTAATAGCCAGATCTTGGAAACAACCTAAGTGCCCATCAACTGAGGAATGGATAAAAAAATGTGGTACTTTTATACAATGGAGTACTACTCAGCTATAAAGAATGATCACATTGAGATATTTATAAATAAATGGAAGCAACTTGAGACCATACTCTTAAGTGAAATAAATCAAACTCACATGTATAAATACCTCATAGTCTCCCTAGTGTAAGAAAAGGTAAGAGTACGTAAGACTCAATGGTAATAATGGATCCCCATTATATTGCTTTGAAGTCTTGTAATGCTTTCATTCATTGGTTGGAACGGTTTTATTCTGTTTTATTTGACCTTACTATGTGTGATGGTATGAACATCTACTTTGAAGAAAACAAGACACTATGTCAGCCATTGCTGACATGCTTTTGTTCTTCTATTACCATTGGTGCTATCATGTTATGTCTTACTGGATTTTAATATGGATAATAATATAAACAAATTTTTAAGGAAAATGAGATATAGTAGCCATTGTTCATTTTCTGTTATTTGGTTCAGAATTCCTTGTGATAGTCTCATTCTCTTGAATGCTTTTATTCTATTTTGTTATGTTTGATATTATTGTTGTGAAGCTATGCTCAACTATTTCAAAGAAAGATATTATGGTAGCTACTATTGATATCCAATTGTCTTGTTGTGAAGTGCTGTGTTGCTTGTATTGTTCTGTTCTGATCTGCGTTGTTCTGTCCTCTTTTGTTTTATTCTCTGTAAAATAAAATTTTAATAAATTAAAAAAAAACAAAATTTTTAAAAATAGACTTATTTTTATTTTCCTATAAACCTGCTTATGATTTATTGTCAGGTAGTTCAGGCTCCCAAAAACCTTAAATCTATTTGGGATTTTTATCTGGAGTGGTTTTGACAGAGTGGTCATTTCTGTAAAAAAAAAAAAATAATAAAAATAAAATATAAACAAAAAACACTCAGAT
This sequence comes from Hydrochoerus hydrochaeris, assembly GCA_004027455.1. Lineage (NCBI taxonomy): Eukaryota > Metazoa > Chordata > Mammalia > Rodentia > Hydrochaeridae > Hydrochoerus > Hydrochoerus hydrochaeris. Next base: position 28,819 of record PVLA01011804.1, on the reverse strand, counting down.
CTGTTAACACTGCAGAATTCCAGAGAAAGCAGCCTCCAAAGAAAGCAGCCATCAAAACCCAGTAGAGCTGATCTACAGCGTCTAGAACAAGTTGACATTGCATGGTGATGGTAGGCAGCAGCAGTGACCAGCATCTGGGTGTGTCAGCTGTGGGTACCCATCTTTCCCTGAAATTAGCTGGTAACACCAGGACTGCTAGTAGTGCTGCAGTTTATGGATTCATGATCTGTACCCCACCCCTGAATTGAGCCAAAGTACCCTATGCTGAATGGTGACATTCACGATTAGGATTAGTGCTCTTATAAAAGAGCCTTAGATGTTCCTGGACCTTTCTACCTTATTCAGGAACTGGCCAAGAGTCCTGATTATCAATATCAAAAACCCAGCCAAAAATCTCAATTGTCAGTCTCAAGAAAGTCACAAGAAAAACAAAAAACAGAGACAAGTATTGTATTCCAACAATGGCAAGGAAGTTAATGTCTCTGGATCCAACCACTTCCACTCCCAAAACAGCCACTATATAGTTGGTATATATAGTGATTGATGGGTTAGCAAAGGATTACAATTTACCCAAAGACTCTGACTCCAGAGGGGGTAGATAATCTTACCTCTGAAGTATCTTGATCCTAGTATAATCCCATGATGATTTAAGAAGACATAAATGATTTTTATGCTTAGAAATAACTTGTCCTTGACTATAACCCTGAGATGACTTAAGAAGGCATAGATGATCTTATGCTTGGAAGAATCAATAGGAAATCCCAGATTTCCTCCAAATAGGATTCCATAGAGTTTGGATAACAAAATGTTCACAGACTTACAACTTTTCATTTCTGGTTGATCTCATGGAAATAGTTATTGTAAATTTCTATTATTGATTTGGAATTTTAGAAACTTTCTTTGGAACCTACTATTTGCTGAAATTAGATGCAATTTCCATTGAATAATAGAAAATGGATTATAGTCATCTTTCAATGACAAACATTTTAAAATGCTATTAAACAGACAAAAACACAAAATTGCTACCTGAATGTGATTTTTTAACCTGATATATCTGCTCATAATATCTATGTCAGCTCAGGTGGCAGCTTGATAAGTGGAATTTTTTTTCACTCTTTTGAATTTTAGAAGTAGAAATGGAGATGTTGACCAAGTTATTTCCTTCTGAGTGCCAAGGGGTAGTGTCAGTTGACTTCAGGAGACCTTCCTGCACTATGAATCTCCATCAGGCTCCAGCCAGCCCACTCATATCATACATCATTCCTATCTAATATCACAACTGGGTAATTATGTCTTTGAATAATGGCACCATTAGCTCAACCAATTACAAAGACTTTTGTGTGGCCAGGAATGGTGATTTTCACCCACAATCCAAACCCTCTAGAAAGCAGCAGCTACAGAATCTCAAGTTTGACCCTACTTTGGACAATTTAGTGATATAGTGACACCCTATCACAAAATTTAAAAGAAGGATGGATGGTGGGGCATAGAGGGAAATATAATTTTTCATGAAGAACACAGGATCAATTTCTAATATTAAAACATACTTTGAAAAAGAAGGACTTGTGTAGGACACAAACTTGCCCTGAATACTCAAGAATATAGTATATTTTAGAAATAAAGTGTCAAAGGCAAGGATGAGCAGTTTTTCTTTAGTCTTTATTGTATTACACAATAACATGAATAAAATCAAAGAATGTCTGATCACAGAATCATCTATATTTCAGTTGCATGTTCATCCTTGTTAAGTGAAACACTTTCATATAATTCATCTCATTTATATAGTAGAAATAAATTTGGCTTGTTCTGTTAACATTAAATGAAAATTTTAGTTGTGAAAAACTATCAAAAATTAAAATTCTAATGGAAAGCAAAATTTATTATTCAATGCCTTTTCAAAACTTATTCTAAATTTCATATCCATTAACACTATATTTGAACTTTAAAGAAATAGCACAGTACTGTCATACAGTGGGATACATGTATCCCAAGGATCTAGGGAAAACACTTCTAAAATTCATTTGGAAGCAGAAGAAACCTGGAATAGCAAAGGCAATTCTGGGCAACAAAGGCAAGGCAGGAGGCATCTCAATTCCTGACTTGGATCTATACTACAAAGCCACAGTGATAAAATCAGCATGTTACTGGCAAAGAAATAGACCTGAGCATCAATGGAACAGATTAGAAGATGCAAGCACACCTACAAAGACACTCAGCAACCTGATATTTGACAAAGGGGCTAAATACGTCCACTGAAAGAAGGATAGCCTCTTTAATAAATGGTGTTGGAAAAATTGGCTCTCCACATGCCAAAGACTGAAACTAGACCCATGCCTATCACCATGCACAAAACTAAAGTCTAAATGGATCAAAGACCTCAATATTAAAACAGAAACACTAAATCTACTGGAAGACAAGGTAGGTAGAAGTCTTGGAGACATAGGGGTAGGCAGAGAATTCATCAACAAAACACAAACTGCACTGGAAACACTTAAAAGGATCTGGGATCACATACTGTTAAAAAGTTTCTGCACTTCAAAGGAAATCACCAACAGAGTGAAAAGAAAACCCACAGAATGGGAAAGAATTTTAGCCAGAAACCCCTCAGACAAAGAAAGGACTTATATCCAGAACTTATAAAGAATTGAAAAATATCAAGCTCCCCAAATTCAAAGACCCTCTCCAAAAATGGGCATCTGAGATGAACACACAATTCTCTGAGAAAGATATACAAATGGCAAAGAAATACATGAAGAAATGTTCACATCACTGGTCATTTGAGAAATGCAAATTAAAACAACACTGAGATTTCAACTCACTCCGAACAAATAGCTGCCATCAAGAAATCAACTGATAACAAATGTTGGTGAGGCTGCAGGGAAAATGGAACACTGCTCCACTGTTGGCGGGAGTGTAGACTAGTGCAACCACTATGGAAATCCATACAGAGAATTCTCAGAAGACTAGGATTGGAAGTTCCATTCAATCCAGCTATTCCTCTCTTGGGTATTTTCCCAGAAGGACTGAAAAGTTCATATCACAGTGACATATGGGCCCCCATGTTCATAGAAGCACAATTTGTAATAGCTAAATCTTGGAAACAACCAAGATGCCCATCAATGGCAGAGTGGATGAAAAAGATGTGTTAGTTTTACACAAAGGAATATTACTCAGCTATAAAAAAAGTATGCTCTTTAGGCCTTCTTAGGTAAATGGAGACAACTTGAGACTATCTTCATTAGTGAAATAAATAAGAATCATATTTATAAATATCACATTGTATCTCTAGTATAAAAAGTGATAAGAACTATAAGAGTAATAAAACCCAAAATGTGTAATTACTATTGTAAAAAAGAGAGGAAAAGAAAGTGCTTGAAGGGATATAACTGCATGTATGTTTGACTGTGTAAAATAGATGACCATATTGCTGAATCTTTTTGGACCTTTGAGCAGAACTGTTTGTAGTTTGACTGTTTGAATGTCTACTATGTATCCTTTAATTTTGTAACTTTAACAACTACATCCAAGACGACAATAAGTAATTTATCAACAAGTGACTTTTTAATCTAAGAATAAGAAATGTGAACAAAGAAGCAGGAATAAAAACAGGTGAATTACAAAGGCTATTCACAGAAATAATTAAAGAAAACTTCCCAAGCATGGGAAAAGAAAATGACATTCAGTTATGTGAGGCATACAGAACTCCAGCCACCTACAACCAAAACAGGGCTACACCCAGACATATAATAAACAAGATACCAGAAATTCAATATAAAAACAGAATATTAAAAGCTGTCAGAGAAAAGAAACAGATTACCTATAAAGGATTATCCATGAAGATTGTGGCAGACTTCTCGACACAGACCATCAGATCAAGAAGAGCTTGGAGCGAAGTTTTCCAAGCCCTGAAAGAAAATAACCTCCAGTCCAGATTGATGTATCCTGCAAAACTGTCACTGGAAATTAATGGAGAAACAAGATGCTTCCATGACAAAGAGGAACTGGGGGAGTTTGTGACCACCAATCCAACCCAACAGAGAATACTGAAGGACATTCTAGAGAGAGAGAAAAAATACCAGGATTTTAGGAACAGTGGCAGAAAGGCCTCAATGAATGGGGCAGGCAGTAGAATGAAGGAGAAAAGTAGACAAATGAAGGCAGAAAAACAGCAAGCAGAAATGAGACAGAGAAGGATGGCTAGAATCTCTAACATAGATGGGCTTGATACACTATATTGTTAATAATGTACCAGGATTTAAAACTCACATTACTTACACCGCTCTGCTTAGATGTATTATATTCTGTTCCAGTCAGTCTACCTGTACTAGATTTGAGGGCACAAATAGTAATCCTGAAAATAACAGTACGGTAAGCATCCTTAATTTCCTGTTAACTTAATCTGAAGCTCTGTATAACCTACACTGTTTTACCATGACTGATCATAATTGAATCTGGTTTGTTAGATCGCGGTTTTGTATTGATAGATTTTATTCAAAGCTGTTATGATTGATAGTATCAAGTCTGAGAGTGTAGGCAACTGCACTTAAGATGACAAGATTCACTAGAATATCCACTCTGGCCTGATTATTACCTGCCTTTGGAGTTTTATACTGTCTACAATGTTTTATTTTTACTAATATTGTTGTGTACTGCTATATTGAATTATACTGCTATATTCAATGATGCCTGATGATATAGACAATTTCTATTGAAAATAATAAGAGACAACACAGTAGCCATTGCAGATCACCTTGTACTGTGGTTTTATACAACCTTTTGGTTTCATGTTTTTATAGGAATTTGTTTTGTTTTGTCTTGCTATGTTGTGTTTTTCCCTCTAATACAGAAAGGATCGAAATACATATAGAGACTCATGCATGCATAGCTGTTTACTGTCTCACTGTTTGAATATCTACTTTGTATGCTTTAATTTTCTACCTTGAACAACTATTTCTAAGAGGACAATATGTAATTTATCAACTAGTGATTTCTTACTGTTTATCTTTTTCTTTGAAATTCTGTACTATTTATACCCTTTACATGTTTTTTTCTCTTTAAATAAAAAAGAGAAAAAGAACAGAACAAAACAGATTACAATAAAACAATACAATCAACACAGGATTTCTAAACAAGACAACAGGAAATCAACAGTGGCTACCATAATGTCTTGTTTTCTTTAAAATAGTTGTCCATATCTTCACACACAATGAATTCAAACAAAACAAAATAGTATAAAACTGATCAAAATAAAAGAATGAAAGCATTACAGGTTTTCAAAACCGGACAGTAGGCAAATCAACAATGATTATTATCAGGTCTTTTGTTCTCTTCAAAATAGCTGTCCATACCTTCACATGTATAGAAAAATAGACTAAAACCAATCAAAACAAAGAATAAAAGTATTGTTGGACTTCAAAACCAGATGAAAGGAAATCATCAATTACTACCATAATGTCTCATTTTCTTCTAAGTAGCTGTTGATACCATCAGATGTAATAAAGTCAATTCTTGTAAACTCTTAAGGAGATCTTTTCTGGGCTCCTCCTTGTTATTTATTTGTCACTTTTGTTTCTTGTTTTTCTTGTTTTTATTTTGTTTTGTTTTTCCCTCTAATACAGAAAGGATAGATGTACATGGATAGGATTATACATGCAGTGTTTTTTCTACCTTGCTTCTGTTTATGCGATATGTTACACTTATTGACTTATGTATGTTGAATTATCCTTGCATTTCTAGGATGAAACTTACTTGATCATGATTTGTGATCTTTTTGATGATGTACTGCATTCTATTTGCTAATATCTATTGAGGAATTTGGCCTCTATGTTCACTGGGGAGATTGACCTACAGTTTTTGTTTTCACATGGGTCTTTACCCAGTTTTTTTAAATTTTTTTTTTATTTTAAAAAAGCAAAACAGAAAAAAGATAGAAATAATACAGAATTTCAAAAAATAAGAAATGGACACTAGTTAATACATTGCACTTGTTATCTTAGAAATACTTGTTCAGGTTACAAGATCTAGGCATAAAAATGATCAAACAATCAAACAATGACAGCACAAACTTTTTTTTATGAACTAACAGAAAATTAGTAGTATAGTTATTTATCTTGAACACATATATACACCTAGTTATATGTGTACACCTACATATGTCTAATTTTTTCCTTTCATCCATTTCTCCTTTGCCCTAATTTCTCTTTTTCCATAGTCCATTTTTGAGATCAGGATGATACTGACTTCCATAAATAAAGTTGGGAGGACTCTATCCCTTTCAATTTATTTAAAACTCTTGAGGCATATCAGTTATATAACATCCTTAAAGGTTTTTAGGTTTCAGCAGTGACTCCATCGAGTCCCGGACATATTAATTGACATGTTCATTATGACTGCGTTAGTTTGATTGCTTGTTACTGGGTTGCTCAGCATATCTATGTCTTTGTTGGTTGGCTTTGGTGATTTATATGAGTCTAGGAATCTGTTCATTTCTTCGAATTTTTCTGATTTTTGGAATACAAGTTTTCAAAGTAAAATGAGATTCCGTTCTCCAGTCCTCACCCTCAGCTTGCACATCCTCTCCTGACTTCCAGTGCAGACTCTTCGCTTTGCCTTGGATCCTTCAGCCTCTGGCACAGACTCTTCAGCGATGCGTCCCACTGCAGACTTATCGGCCTCCTGGATGGACTTGCATGGGACACTGCCGCGAGCTCCTGGCCTTGGACTGAATTCTTCAGTCTCCAGTGTACAGACACTCTCTGCATCCTTCCTCATCCAATTCTGTGGCTGACTATTGTAACTCAGTCTTCCAATTCCTTTTACATTTGTGTATTTTGTGTTACATCTGTTTCTATAGTAAAACCTGATTAAAAACTTTTTTCAAAGTAGTACTATCTTCTGGATTTCAACATTGTCTATTGTGATTTTGCCTTTTTAATTTCTAATTGCATTGATATCAGTCTTTTCTCTCTTTCTTGGTGAGTCTTCTTAAGGACTTATCTATTTTGTTTATTCCTTCAAAGAACCAGCTCTAGGATTTGTTGATTTGTAAAGTAATTTTTAGTCCCCATTTCATTTCTTCTCTAGTCTTTATAATTTCCCCCTTTTAATTTTGCTTTGTACCTGAATTTTTGTTCCTTCTCAAGTATCTTAAGACTCCTGAGGATAGAAAATCCCTTAGGAGGTGGAGGTAAGGGCAGATTTGCTCCTGTTTTATCCCTGGACCAGTGTCTTCCCCATCTTCTCACAAAGTCACTTCTCCTCTTTTCCTAATGTGAGCACTGATTGCAACAACATTTAGAATGGTTTTCACAGTGTCCCAAAGATTTGGGTGAACTGAAAAAGCATTGCCATTAACTTCCCAAAAATTTTAAATTTCTTCTTGATTTCTTCTGTGACTCATGAGTTATTTAGAGTGGTGGTTAATTTTCTAGAAGCTTGTACATTTTCTGTGGTTCCTTGTGCTGCTGATTCCTATTTTCATTGTACAGTGATCTGATAGTATGCATGGAATAATTTCAATTATTTTACATTTAATCAAGCAGGCTTTGAAGACCAGTGTGCAATCTATTTTGGAAAAAGTACTGTGTGCTGCAGAAAAATGTATATTCTGTCATAAAAGGGTATAATGGTCTGTAAATATCAATTCAATCCACAAGTTCAAGGGTGTGGCTCAGCTCTGATATTTCCTTATAAATTTTTTGTTTAGTGAACTCCTTGTGAAAGTGAGGTTTTAAAATGTCTTACTATGATTGTGTTAGTGATTTTTTAAATCTTTTAATCTCAGAAGTATTTCTTTTATGAAGATAGGGTGCTCCAATGTTTGATACATAAATATTTATAAATGCTGTATCTTCTAGGTGAGTTGATGTCTTACATAGCATTTAGTGATCTTCTTTGTCTCTTTCAGTCAGTTTTCACTTGAAGTTTACCATGTCTGAGATTAAAATTGCTACCCCTACTTCTTTTCAGTGTCCGAGTTAAACATGAAAATAGATCAAAGACCTTAACATTAAAACAGAAACATTAAACCTACTGGAAGATAAAACAGGTACAACATGTGAAGACTTACGTGTAAGAAAGGACTTTCTAAGCAGAAGAGCAATTACACAAGAAATAACAGCAAGAGCCAACAAATAAGGTTATATCACACTAAAAAGTTTTCTTACTGTAAAAGAAACAATCAGTAGAGTGAAAAGATAACATAAGGAACTGGAAAAATATTTTCAGCTACTCCTCAAATAAAGGACTAATATCTAAAGTCTACAAAAACTTAAAAACTTTGATCACTTAAAATTAAAGATCCAGTCAAGAAATGAGCAAGTGAAATGAATAGATGCTTCACAGAAATGAGATACAAACAGTCAACAACTGCATGAAAAAATGTTCAATGTCTCTGGCCATATAGAGGTGCAAATTAAAATAATGCTAAGATTCTATCATACTCCATAAAGAATGGCAATCATTAGAAAATCAAACATTTTAAAAGCTGGCACAGCTGTGGTGAAAAAGGAACCCTTCTATATTGTTGGTGGGAATGTAAACTAGCACAAGCAGCATGGAAATCAGTGTGGAGATATTTCAAAGAACCAAGATTAGAAACTCCACATAAATATCTTCTAGGTATCTGCCCAAAGACCTTAAAGCATGATACATGCATAGCAGTGTTTACAGTGGCACAGTATAGTAGCTAAATCCTGGAAGTAGCCTGTATTTCCATCAACAGTTGATTAGATAAAGAAAATGTGGCATCCATATCTAATGGAATACTAGCTGGCTATAAAAAACTAATTTGGGACATTTGCAGGATAACCCATGTACCTGGAGAACATAATGTAAGTGAAATAACTCAGACATGCAAGTTTATATATGGCATCTCTCATCTGAGTAAGGTAAAGTAAAACTAAGAGAAAAATAAAAATGATAGAAGGAGACAGAAGGATGGATCTCCTGCTGATCGGGAGGAGTTCAGGGGATGAGGGGCATGGGCTAAGAGGGCGGGGATGAGGAAACAGGTATTGTGAAGACATGCCATGGACAAGACCCTAGTAATTTCAATGAATGCGGATAGCATATGCCATAAACATGAGCTCAGATTAATAACATTAACAAGAATGAAAATGGGGAAAAGGGAATTAGAGAGGGAGAGAGGGTGAGGAAAGGGGATAATAAAACACTAAACAAGATCTGTTATGTACATGTGCTGACTCCCCAAGATGACTGTAAGCTGCATGTACTGTAAACATGCACCAAAAAATAAAAATAAAAAGTACGAGACATAAAAAGCTGGTTTGTAAGTGATTTAAAGTATGCATGTTAAAAAAGGATGAATTTTGCCATATCCATGAAGATCATACTTGTAACATTTTGAGAAAATTCACAACAGGTTTTCAGATACTAGAGCCTGTTATGATTGGTTAAAGCTGGGTTCAGATCCTCTCGAGGGACCAATTGCTGGGGACTCTAAGGAGTAAAAAGGAGAAAAATCCCCATGTGGAATAGTGCTGGCAGAGTTGTTTCTCTCTTTGTCTCTCTGGCATTTATAAGCTCTCAGCTCTGTGGGGGTCAGTGGCTATCATGACTCTTTCAGGCAAAAAATACCAGTCCCCTTCCCTGGGTGAGTGCCATTCCCACACCCTCACTGTGTGCCCCCCGTGTGGCTTCCACACGTGAACTTTACCCCTTGTCCCTGGAAGAACTTTCTGTCCCACAGCAAATGCTCCAACGGGACTTGGGTGCTTGATAGTGAGAGAATGGAGAGAGGCAGGAACCAGAAAAGGCTAAGCTTTCAAGCCCCACTAACTGGGAGGTTGAGAAGGTCAGGGAAAAGTAATTTAGTCTGGGGCAGGTCATTGAGAAGAAAGGAAGCTCAGCTCTGGAAATCTGCATTTCAGGTAAAGATAAGAACTTGTCCATATGGAAGACTGGACCATCAACAGTAACGGACCCCATGTGTTCCTGAGGGTACTGCTCATCAGAAAGTGTCTTCTTTGGCTCATATCCTTGCCTTGGGGGTCTCCAACTCGAGCGTTATTCTGTGAGGCAGGCTTTTTGTGAATGACTTAGTATTTATCTTTCAGCCAGAGATTAAGGTAGATCCCTGTGTATTTTGTGAAAGTGACCACTTTGGTGGTGAGGACAGATCATGTAAGCGGCTATGCTTCTGGGTCACTTGTGGCTCTTAGCTGGTCACCAAGCCCATGATAGCACATGGTTTAGATGATCTATGAGAATCAGGAGACATAAGTGTGAAGAGCTAACAATCCAGCTCTAAAATCACTCAGCTGGGGATCGAATGAGTCAACACTACAGCTGCCCAGGCCACTAATTGGGAACTTGGCCTATCAATTTTCATCCACTAATTGGGAACTTGGCCTATAAATTTCATGCTCAAAATTCTCCTTCCATTCTTCTTATTCAGTAAAATATCCATACGCAAGAGCTCAAGTTTCCTAGAGTCTTTACAGAGAAATGCCACAGAACACTGCTATGTACAAAATTTTAAGAGTTGGCAGTGCAGTTCAGTAGCAGGAAATGTCTTTAATGACATGTTTCATTTAGTTTCAATATTTTTCACTGAATCTCCTATTTTCCTGAAAAGTTCAGACTAAGGTTCATGAATTCACTTTCAATCATTTAGTCTTAGCCACAGTAGTGAACTTAGCACTGCCATTGCTTAGACCTGACTCTCCATATTTGTGGGTCCCACATCATGTATCCACCTAAGCAGGGACTGAATATACTCAGAAAAATCTGTGTCTGTACTGAACATGTGTGGACATTTTTTCTGGCCATTGATCCCTAAATAATACATGAACAACTATGTTAGGGTTTGTATACTATACTATGTATTATAATTAATCTAAAGTTGATTTTATGCATATGGAAAGAAGGGCAGTGGCCCTCACCCTATAAAATGATATGCCATTTAACATATAAGACTGGAACATCGAAGTTTGGTACCTGAGAATTTCTGAACCAACCCATCAAGGGTACCATGAATGACTAATATCAGGACCCATGTATGTTGAGATTACAGGTGCTTAGGTTGGACTCTGCCTCTTTCTGCTTTTGAAGTTCAATTTTTACGTTCTGGGATGTTGTATACTGAGACAAAAGCCTTGCCATCATGTGAAAACTTGTAATTTCCTTTCTGGAACCATGGCTTCAGCAAAAACATTCTTCCTTCTAACTTGCAAATGTCAGATTTGTTCAAAAATTTTTGTTCCTCATCTGAAGAAATTTTTAGCACTTTTTCTATCTCTGTTTGAGTGTCTCCAATATCTGTTCTTATACACTGAGAGTCATGTTTATCAATCTTTTTGTATTATACCTTAATATTTACCTTTCTTTCTCTTTCTATACATCCTGACATACTGGCCTCCCTTGACATTGCTACACTTGGTGGTTGTTATTAAGATCTCTTTGGCCGTAAAACACCATTGAGACTCGTTGAACATTGCTCACTGTGGTGCTGATGGTAGAGAGATGGAATTGAGAGTCCCAGAAAATGATTCATTTGTGACTCAGTTTGTCCTGCTGGGCCTAACAGATTCTCCAGCCCTGCAGCCCATCCTCTTTGTCATCTTCCTTCTTGTTTATGGAGCTACTCTTGGTAGCAATTTCAGCATCCTGGCTGCCATCCTCACTGAACCCAAACTCCACACCCCCATGTACTTCTTCCTGGGGAATTTGTCCCTGCTGGGTGTTGGGTGCATCACTGTCACAGTTCCTGCCCTGTTGAGGCAATTCCTATCCCATGACAGGAGCATCCCCTATGGAGCCTGCCTGTCACAGCTCTTCTTCTTCCACCTCCTGGCTGGAGCAGACTGCTTCCTGCTGACTGTCATGGCCTGTGACCACTACCTGGTCATCTGCCAACCTCTCACCTATAGCACCCGCATGAGCTGGGGATCCAGAAAGCCTCAGTGGGCATGTCATGTGCCTTTTCCTTCAGCAATGCACTGACCCAAACTGTTGCCTTGTCTACCCTGAAATTCTGTGGCTCCAACATAATCAATAACTTCTACTGTGACCTCCCTCAGCTCTTCCAACTCTCCTGCTCCACCACCCAACTGAATGAGCAGTTGCTCTTTCTAGCTGCAGCCTTTGTAGCTGTGACACCGTTAGTGCTTATTGTAGTGTCTTATGCCCATGTGGTGGCTGCAGTCCTGAGAATCCGCTCTGTTGAGGGCAGGAAGAAGGCCTTCTCCACATGCAGCTCTCACCTCACTGTGGTGAGCATCTTCTATGGGACAGGCGTCTTCAGCTACATGAGGCTGGGCTCAGTGGAGGCTTCAGACAAGGACAAGAGCATTGGCATCTTCAACACTGTCATCAGCCCCATGCTGAACCCACTCGTCTACAGCCTGAGGAACCCTGATGTGAAGGGTGCATTGAGGATATTGCTCATAGGGAAGTAAGAGCAATACCAAGGTTATGGGGAGGTTCTATTTAAATACATGAAAATATGAATGGAGATATTTTGTGGAATATTTGATTTGTTTCTAAGTAGCAGGCACAAACTGAGGGGACTGCTGTTTATCAACTTGAAAAGTAAACAGATTGCAGGAAAACGGAGTTTAAAAAAATTCTCAAGGAATAGGCATTGTTTAGAAAAACCATGAAGATAAGAAAGAGTGTACTTTACACTTTTATACAACACGTTATCAACAAATGTAATAACATAAGTCACAAAAACAGGTTTATCTCATATGTGAAACCTCGCTGAGTGAATGAAGAACTTCATTACAACTTAAAGCTGAAACAAACCGCTTCTACACGGTGTTGGAAGGGTGCTTCATTTATGTAACATATACATCAAGTAAGTGCTTCTGTAATACAATAAACTGGTGTTCATTAAAAAACTGATGTACAAAAGATTAAAATAAATGTCACCTATACTTTCATCATAGGCAGATGCTTATTATTGACATTTAGAATATAATCATTTCATTTTTATTAAGAATACCTATTAACAACAATTAGAATGGCTTTATGTATAAATTGTCACTCAGAAAAATGTTGAATAAAATGACATCTTCAAGAACCTATTACTTGGGGCCACCCACTTTCTGGGTGTCCCCCCCTGTCCCTCTCAGGCAGGAAGTGTTCTTCAATAAAATTTCTTACTCTTGAAAAAAAAAAAGAACCCATTCCTTCTATCTTTGCTAATGTAGTAGGGCAATAGTGAAACTTAGCACTTCCTTAATTTGAACTTAATCGGAAAATTAAATACATATATATAAAGCATATTGCAAAGAAAAATATTTCTATAAATATGGCATATGTATATATATATATATAAATATATATATATATATGTGAGATGTTTGTCTTTCTTAGTATACATTTGAGAATGTTCTTATTAATGAACAAATGGAGATTGAGCCATGCTTAAAAGGTAGATCGACATTTGCCAAGTTGATCAGGGGTGAAGTCATCCAAGCTGTGTGTGGCCCCCTCAAGGAAACTTCGAGAACACCAGTGGGTTAGGAGATTGGTGACTGGGGAGAACCAGTGAAGGGAAAGTCAAAAAATGAAGAATGCAGAAGAAGACAGCTCTTTGGGAAAGGTAAGCTAGACTGAAAGATAGAACATAGTAAGGAAGGCAACGGAGAAATGATATCAAGGGAGACTCGGAATGTTCTTACTTCTGTTTAAAGATGATGGCAGTAAATGGCTGTGGCCTGGCAAGCCGCGGCTGCCCCAGAGTGAGAACCATCAGCGTTTCCTGAGCTCCACACCATGTTGGAACTTGGGGCACTGGGAAAACAAGCATCCAGCCCACCGCACTGGTAAGCAGCTGTGAGCCTCCTGGCGCGTGGGCTAAAAATCAAACATCCATCCCCCAACCCCACCCCCATTAGCAAGTGGGAGCCAGAGGTCTGAGCATCTCTGGTGAGGATAAACATATGCAATATAGCAAATATGGGGGATTTCCTTCTACCATCTCTTAGAAGGCAAATATCTTTATCACTGTTTTGCTCTGTTCTGATTAATGGTATTGCTCTATTCAATATTCTTTTTTTATAATTTCAGTATTTCCTTCCATTTTGCTCTACCTGATTGAAAGAACAACTATTGTGAAGAAAACAAGATATGCTATTGTATGTATTACTGTTATCCTGGTAATCTGCTGTGAGGTTCTGTACCAATTTCAAAAAAAAAAAAAGATGATGGGAACTGTGTGTTTGTATGACTGTAGGCAATAACCAACAAAAGGGAAGGTGGTCAAGATGCCACAGAACAAAGGAACTTGAAGGAGTGAGATACAAAGAGATGTGAAAAGTAAAGCAGTAACAACACAGATAATAAATATTTACGTAGTGACATATTAAGAGAAAGCATGATGGCAGATTATAATAACTAAATCTGGGTTCTAGGTAATTGTTGTTTCTCATTACTTCCTTTGTTAATAAAAAAATTATGTTTCAATTTGATTCATTAGATTTTGAACAATATCTCATCACTACTCCTGCCCTAATAGAGTTTACACAGGTTAATTTCTCTAGAGACCTAGAGAAATTTCAAGCACTCTATTATTTAAATATATATATCTATCTACCTGTCTGTCTGTCTATTTATCTATCTATCATCTACCTATATATTGTTTTCATTTATTTATTCATGCAACCAATGATAACTATGTCCTAATAAATGACCAGCATTGTGCTGGACAATAAGGTACACAGAACAAAGCTAGGCTCTACCCTCAAAGAATTCCGTCTGTTGTGACAAAATGCTGCATCAGTGTTACTTATTATTGTTGTAATCTTTTTCATTAGAAATATATTTCACCATTATTTTGTTGTTATTGTTAGAGGCAAAAAACTTCCCTGGAGGTGATCATAAAAACTTGAAAAAAAAACTATTAAAATAGGCATACACAAATTCCACTAAATGTATGTTAATTTGTGGCCTAGAGTATTCAGTTGACAAATACTCATTGATGTCTACCATCCTTCCGATTTTTTAATAGCCCTGTGGCCTGCAGTGCAAGCATAATTATTACTTTTTATTTCACATGTTAACTTAAAGTGCAATAGGGCACAATAATATCTAGAAGATGTTTCAAAGTTAGAGAAGAATACCTTAAATAATTCTGAAAGAATTTGTGTATAATCATTGCAACTGCTTAAAATAAATTCTACTGGAAAATGCTTCCATGTCCTTTAATAAGATGGGAAACATCCACTTATAATCTAGAACCAAATTATAAACTAATGGTAAAATTCTGAGAGTATCTCCTAGGAATTTGAGGCCAAGTCAACATGCCCATTGTAGTTATTTGTGTAGTTTTGGAAATTCTGCTACTTTTAGTAAGACTTGCTGAATGATCTCATTCACTTTATTGAGTTTATCTGCCCTAATGACTCCGCTTTTCCACATTTCATATCCAAATATTGAGTGGTCTAGTGAACACATACACATGCCTTACACTCCAAGCATCTGATAAACTCATCTCTTCAGATATGCTCTTCTAATAACTGCTCTTTTGAACACCATTGAAGTCCTTTGGCAATTCAAAGTTGGAGACTGTATCTTTTATCCCCTTGGCATCCTTGACCAGTCCAGGCACTATGCATGTGTGAAGCCATAAAAATGAAGAGGAATCCAGATGTAGTGGTGCGCACCTGTAATCTCTGTACCGAGGAAGCTGAGAGTGGGGCCACAATCTGAATCTAGTCTGGGAAACTTGGTGAGACTCTGCACCAAAAACAAAACAAAAAAGCAAAAATCCTAAAAACTAAAAAGGTGGAGCATGCCTGGCTTCCATCCTCAGTACCACAAAAAAAGAACAAAAACTGGAAAGCATCCAATTACAGAATTGCTATGAATAAATCACTGAAACACTTATTTTACCTGCATCTTTCACATATTGTCATCCTCCCTCAAAATTATAACTGGAAAAACTGCCTAGAGATCGTGTCCCATTTGGAAATAGAAAGGTGGTTTGCACATTAAAATGTGCTAGTGAGGTTATTTTGAGCCCGACAACCAGTTCATTTATCATGGTTATCTTTGACTAATTCTCTATTGATTATCTGTTCTTGTTTCTTCATTTCTTTAGTTTTCACTCTCTTTTTTCCCTTTCTAGCACTAGGGATTAATTCCAGGGCTTTGTAAATACATGGTAAGTTTTCTACAAGTAAGAAACACAGCCAGAGCCTGACTGCCTTTTCTCTGAGAATGGTCTGTATCCTACTTCTTTGTATGTCAAGTGATTTGGGGTTGTGTCTTTGTCACAGTAATTTATACACTGTAGAGACTCTGGATTCTGACATGTTCCTTTGAAGAGAGTTTTTGTTAATGCCTATTATTTTATCTAGAATTTATGTTTTGTATCTATGGGAGATTTGATCTATCAAAAGTTACTCCATCATTTCCAAAGACAGGAGCAGTCCAACTCTCCTGAATTTGGGGCAACTTTCACTGGTTCTCTAACTTCTCTTGAAGGAACCATCATGTGT
This sequence comes from Hydrochoerus hydrochaeris, assembly GCA_004027455.1. Taxonomy (NCBI): domain Eukaryota; kingdom Metazoa; phylum Chordata; class Mammalia; order Rodentia; family Hydrochaeridae; genus Hydrochoerus; species Hydrochoerus hydrochaeris. The sequence continues at coordinate 12,350 of PVLA01011804.1, read as the reverse complement.
TTCATTAGGAATAAGACACTAGGAAGCTGTTATGTACAAAAATTACACAATGCCTATGTGAGGAAATGTCTGCCTGACTTCCTCTGAGTTTTCATAACCTAAACATAAACTAAAATAACAACTGTGGAATTATATAAAAGTTTATTATATTTATATCATTGTACATCATATATTATGAAATTATAAGAACATATATTTCCAAATATATTTTAAAAACACCAAGTCCAAAACGAGATGAAAACTTTATTGCTGCTTAAGTGTGTATCACTGCTTCACACACAAACTCACACACACACACACACACATTGATTAAGTACTTTGATGGAAGGTGGCTTCACTAATTAAGATGTATTAAGGAGGTGACTGTGCCCTCCAAATTCATGTATTGAAGCCTTACCCTCCAATATGATGGTGTTAGGGATCAATTATTGGAAGATGCTTAAGCTCACGTGAGGTCACGAAGATATCTCCCTGAAAATGCATTATACCCTTATAAAAAGAGACATCTGAGCCCTCTCCCTCTACTCCATCTCTGTCATTTTTCTTTTTTTCCAAAGGGAACAAACTGAGAAGGCTGCCAACTGCAAACCAGGAAGAGATTTTTCCCTGCGGCACAAACATGCTGCTGTCTGGTTCTTAGACTTACAACTTCTAGAACTGAGAGAAAACAGATTTCTGTTGTTTGTGTTTGAACCACTCAGTCTGTGGCATTTTGTTATGGCAACCCAAGTAGACAAAGATAATATAGAAATGAAAAAGATTCAGAGAAAAGCATGAAGGAATTGTATTGAAACTAAAGCGTCTATGAGTCATGAAGTGGAAACGGTCAATAATAAGTTGGATGTAAGAGCCTTTGGGGACAAAATTTAAATGTAGTTAGATATTTGGACTTCAACTGAATACAAGTACAATTAATGTTAACCAACAACACATGCTGGTGAAGGAAAAGGTACCCTTCTCCACAGTTGTTGGGAGTGTAGACTGGGACAACGACTGTGGAAATCAGTGTGAATATTCCAGAAAAAGTAGGACTAGTGTTTCCATTTGACCTAGCTATTCCCCTTTCTGGTATCTTCCCAAAAGAGTTAAAAGCATCGTACCACAATAATGTACCGCACCCATGTTTAGGGCAGCACAGTTTGTAATAGCTAAATCTTGGAAACAACCCAAATGCCTATCAATTGATGAATGGATAAAGATGTCAAGTTTTTTTATACAATGGAGTACTACTCAGCCACAAAGTGATAAACTTTAGATGTTTATAATTAAATGAGTGGACCTTAGGACAATACTCTTAAGGGAAATAAATCAGACACACATGTAAATATCACTTGTCTCTCTGTTGTGAGAAAATGAAAGTGTAAGTAACCAAAATGTATAATAGATAATTGTAAAATGGGAAAAAAAATTGTTCAAAAGAAAAGGGGAACTGGAGAAGGAGAAAGGAAGGAAGAGAAAACATAAGAAAAGAAGGATAAAATGGAAACAAAGCTTTGTAAATAAGAAGGGTTGAAGGGAGGGGAGAAAAATGGGAGAGAAAAAAGAATCAAGATACAGCATGTACAGGTACAAATTCCCTATGAGGAATGTGATCATTATGAATATCTACACAGCACCAAGAAACTTACTACTAGTAATAAGATGTGTTGAAATCAAAGGGAGAACAGGGTCCCTGAGACCACTTCTCCAGCTCTCCAGAGCCCATTTTGCTATGGTTTGGACTTTGAGTGTCCCTCAGAGATCTCCACGTGAAAGGGTGGGTGCTCATGCTGTTGGACTGCAGTGGAGACCCTGGAGGGGGCCCCAGTGGGAAGCCTTAGATAACCTTGAAGGTGAATGCTCTTGAAGACGTGGGATCCTGTTGTCTCTCTTTTCTTTGCTTCCTGCCTGGTGTGACTTGAGTGGATTTTCTCTGCCACATGTTCCCTGCTGTATGCATCAGTGTACCCACAAGAAGCCCAAAGCAATGGGAATCATTTGATTATAGACTGAAACCTCAAAGGCCATCAGCTAATATTTTCTTTCATAAGTTAGTTATCTCAGGTATTTTGTCATAGTAATTTGAAACTTACTTAGACACACAGTGAGTGCAAAGGAAGAAGAGACAACAATCAGAAGATTTTGAAATATGTAGTGCCCTAATGCCAATAATAACAAATGTATCTCATAAATGATGGCTTCCGGAATATTGAAAAAATTCTTACAGCACAATAATAAGTAGAAAAATTACTTTTTTGTAGGGAGAAAATATTTAAACAATAATTTCAGCAAAGAAGACACATGGATTGTGAATACATGAAATGATTCTCAATATTATTAGTAATTAGGGAAATAAATTAAAACCACAATGAAGTACTGCTGCATATCTAAGGAGTTAGCATAGTTAAAGAGACATGTTGCCAAGTTTTGCTGAGAATGTGGAGCAACTGGAAATATCGTACATTTCTGGTGGAAATGCAAAACAGACAAGTGACTTTGGACTTGCTATAGTTTCATATTAAGTTAAAAATTCACTTACATAGATTGTAATAATTGAAACTTCTAGGACTTGTTTGATGAAATGAAGGACTATATACACACAAATAACTGTAAACACATATTTGTGATAGAGTTATGTGTACTACTAAAGTCTGAAAACCAGCCAAATATTCACCAAATATTCAAATGAGTAGCTACACAAATTGCAATACATACCTCTAATGGGATACTATTCATGACAAAAGGAATTATTATTTGGTTTTCTCAAGATCACTTCAGAAATGAATCTTCTTTAAACTATTAAATACAAAATTCCAGAAATAAACAATCATAAAATTTAAATAATGTTTATATTATTTTGTTATAATTGGTCTATTTTACGATTAGTTATTGTTGTTATTCATTAAGTACTGATGTTTTACTTATCATGATTAGTAGAGAGAAGATACTACATATTGGGTTAATACTATCCATGGTGTGAGGTGCTGCCACTGAGAGTCTTGGAGTCTTTATCTCTCAGTGATAAAGAGGAATTGCTGGACAGCCAACATGCATGAATCTGAAACATGTTTTCTAATCTAATTCATTTAGTTATAGAAACCTGTACTTCATGATTCCACACAAGATACTTTGAAAAGCTGAAACCACAGGGAAGGAAATCACATGAGATTGCTGTGGGCTAAGGTCTGGAGAGGGAGCGGACTACAAAGAGCCACCAGAAAAATGGTAGGAGTAATGGAAATATTCCCTGGAGATGCTAGATTCATGGCTATTTATTTTATCAAACATGCGAAACTTTACAATTAAAACAAACTAGTTTTCAAAAACATACCCTTTGAATATCTGAAAAATACATAAGGAAAAAGTAGCATAATCATTTATTATCTTGTGTTATCCATAATTCCAAACATGAACCCGCTATCTCACTTCCATCCCTCATCAAAGCTCCTTGGATCCCTTTTTTCCCTTGTGCAATGTGGTGACTCTATCTTTTCTCCTCTTTGGTGACCTTAGGAGGATGGAATGGTATTGTGAGTCTCATGCTTCCTTAAGAGTCACGAATAGTGAGCACATGAGCCAAACTCTTAAGGGCTGAAGTTCTTTGTCCTCCTCCAGCTTTCTTGTCTAATCCATGGGGAAGTTTTTTGCAGGGAGGTCAATTGGGGCTAATTAGCTCCTTGAAGAGAGAGCACCTTTATGAGCTTCCTGGGAGCAGGCCACCCTGGGCCTGCCTAGTGGTGACTTTGCTCTCTACTGAGCGCTGCAGGAAAGTAAGTGCACCCCAGACCTGCCTACCACTCCAGCTCTCATACCTTCATTCCTTTAGATTAAGGCCACTCGAGATCTTCACGTGGATTTCTCCTTGTCTCTGGGAGAATAAAGGATTAAGCAATGCTAGATTCAATAAGCGGTAATGACATACAAAGCTGAGGTTTACCACTCTAAGGGATTAAAAAAAAGGAAGGAAAATCAGTATATATTCATTATGTATACCTAGTCTTCCATTTGGCAAGGACCTTGAGAGACAGCCTACTTCAAACAAAAAAGAAGAAATTGTCTATTCAGACCAAACTCTGTGATGCATGTGACCTTAAACAAGTTAATTTTTTGAGCTTCACTCTATCTGACAATGGATGGCACCAAGAGTTTACATAGAAAATGACAGAATGGTCCTGCTCTACCTGGTCTTACAGTAGCCTATTCAGGATAATCAACGCTTTCTGTCTTGCACTATGGATCTTGAATTTCTCTTAGTTCACTCTAGACAAGCTACTCATCTTAATGCTTTGAGTTCCTGTCTCTTTTCTCATAGAACCTTCTGGAATAATTCCAGTTATTATTTTCTGTGATATCACAGGAGCGAACACTGGACTAAAGAGTATCCCACAGACAAAAATATTCTTGATGTACTGAGGTTGAAGCTTGAGGGACAGAATGCCAATCCGTGGAAGGCAGAGAGTGTTATTTACAGAGAAAAACCAGTAAACTCAATCATGGAGAGTGGGAGGCTTAGTGTGTGCAAAACAGGTCTCAAAGATTCTTTCAGAACTGCGTCTCCCAGTCACAGAAGCAGGGTGTTTTCCTTCTTGGAATAGCATTATTTCAAGCCATAGAAAAGCACTGTTTTTTAATTATATATAATATCCTTCACAAGGGTCAGTAACTTCACAAAACCAAGCAATGTAGCGTTAACGTGAGGGCTTAGCATTAGATAGAGACCTAGGTTTGAGAACTAACTCTATCGAGAGTGGATGACCTTAACTGCCTGGGCACCTGTGGGAATATCTAGCACCACATGTGACAGAGAGGAAGCCACCTAAATGCTTGAGGTTGTTTGTTTGTTTGTTTGTTTGGTTTGTTTGTTTGTTTTGTACTGGGGACTTAACTCACAACCTCACACTTGCCAGGCTGGCCCTTGTGTTGCTGAGCTATATCCCTAGCCTTTCCTTGGGCTTTCAATTTCCCCTTTTTTTACCAAATGCCCCTCATATTCACACATGCACGAACTCATGTTTCCCTACAATATATACCAGAACTTCATTTTTCCAGTCATTCTGATGTGCAATTCAGGACCAGAACAAATGCAGACCCAGCACCAGAGGAACTTTAGATTGCAGTTTATTAACACTAGCAGGCTGATGGGAATCTCAGTCCCAAATCACCAGCCCTGACTTGTTTTCCAGTCATTTGTATGTGTTTTTAAAAAGGGAGTACAAAAGGCAGATAACATAATATCCTACAGTGGGTTGCACATGTCTTTATCATTAATTGCCAGGCAGAATTCAGTCTTATGGAAACAGCAGCTAAATCAGGCTACAATCACACAACACAGAGGAAGAATCCCTCATTGCTGGAGACCCAGCAGAGATGTCTTTGAAGCAATAACTGTCTGGGACTTGGAAGAAAGAGAAATACTTTTTCCTGGCTGAGCTACACTTATCTTGCTGTTGGCTCCCCTGAGGGTCAAGGCTGGTAAAGTTTATAGTTTTCTAACCATGGAGACAGGCCGTGTTTCCCAGTTTCACCTTGAACAGCATTAGAAATATGTTTGAATTACAAATACAAGTTTTAAATTTTTCTCTGCCTTACAGTAGCTTCTAAAGTTCATCCTAAGAACAACTGAAACTACCTTTGCACCTTCCCTTTCTCTCATACATCATGCCCAATCTTCTTGTTTTATTAACAAAATAGGTCCAGATTTATGTGATATTCAATAAAAGATCATCAAATGAAAGGATCAATGGATGGGATCCTGAGTTACTTGAATTATGTCGTGATGCTAATACTGAAAGTCTTAGAAACAGCATTTTAAAAAATTATACACAATGTCATTCAATAACAACCCATGTCGGAAGAATACAGGGTAAGTTATGAACTGGGAATTAGTATGTGTTTGATATTCAGCTCTGAAAGAGCTTGATGACATTAAGCTTTTTAGTCAAACTTTCCAGACCTCAGTGTCCTGGTTATATAGAAATAATAGTTTTATGGGAATTAAATGAGCATGATACAAAATATTTAACAGGATATTCAGTATATATGCTTAAAACAGTGTCGTGTTCTCCTTAAGTGCCTGTCTCTAATTATTTGCTTTGTGCATTTCCACACTTTGATCTGCTTATTGCGCCTCCTCTTCCTTCATATCTCAATTTCTTGAGACCCCCCATCCTTCTCTGAATGTTACTATTCTTCATATAGTGTACCTTATGGAGTTTTATGTACTCATTTATTCACTGAGTTGCTCAGATACTATTCAGTATGCACACAAAGCCCTTAATGTTAAAATATTGCAGCACTTCTGTGCCTTTTTGGAAAATATCCACTGTCCTGGATTCCAGGAGTAGTTGTCTGCCTCAGTCACTTTGCTGGAATTGCATGGATCTTTGTCTTAGCCAGCAACTAAAGGGTTGATGTCCAGCACCGTAGTAGCCTTGAGGATTCTGGATGAGATGTAGACTAGTATCCACTCTGAGGGGCAGGCGTCCCTTCCGTGTTACGCCAGCATCCCGCAGACATATGTTATATACCTAATATATGTCACTGTTCTCTTTCACCAAGCCTGTGACTTCTCACTGCAGTGTCCAGCTGTGGCCCATGGAGCCAGGTGACTTGAGGAACAAGACAGCTGTCACCAAGTTCATCCTCCTTGGCCTGACAGAGAATGTTGGCCTGCAATCCATCCTTTTTGTTGTCTTTTTCTTTGCCTACATAGTCACAGCTGGGGGCAACTTCAGTACCTTAGCTGCTGTCATAGTGGAGCCCAAACTCCACACTCCCATGTACTACTTCCTGGGGGTCCTGTCTCTGCTGGACATTGGGTACGTCACAGTCACTGTTCGTCCAATGCTGGTGTGTCTCCTGGCCCACCAGTGCAGAGTTCCCTATGCTGCCTGCCTTTCACAGCTCTTCTTTTTCCACCTCCTGACTGGTGGGGACTGTCACCTCTTGACAGCCATGGCCTATGACCGCTACCTGACCATCTGCCAGCCCCTCACCTACAGCACCCACATGAGCCGTGAGGTCCAGGGTGTCCTGGTGGGCATCTGCTGCACCGTCTCCTTCATCAATGCTCTGACTCACACAGTGGCTGTGTCTGCGCTCAACTTCTGTGGCCCAAACATAGTCAACCACTTCTACTGCGACCTCCCACCTCTGTTCCAGCTCTCCTGCTCCAGTATCCACCTCAGTGGGCAGCTGCTCTTTGTGGAGGCCACTTTCATGGGAGTGATCCCCATGATCCTCATCTCGGTGTCCTACGCCCACGTCGCTGCTGAGGTGCTGCAGATTTGCTTGATTGAGGGGAGGAAGAAGGCCCTCTGCATGCGTGGCTCCCACCTCACCGTGGTCTGCATCTTTTATGTAACGGGCTGCTTCAGTTACATGCGCCTGAGCTCAGTCTCAGCCTCAGATCAGGACAAAGGGATTGGGATCCTTAACACTATCCTCAGCCCCATGTTGAACCCCGTCATCTACAGCCTCCGGAACCCCGATGTGCAGGGTGCCCTGAAGAGGGTGCTGACAGGGAGGAAACCTCCATCGTGAGAAGGCTGACTGCAAGTGCCCAAATGCCCCTCCTCCTCGGAACCCTGACTTTCTCAGGCTGAAAACCTAGATGAGAGAAGATGGAACTTCAGGGGCTTGGTCTGAGTGGGAGGAGGGTAGCTAGTGTGGGTCAGGGTGGAAGGTGGTGTGACTGGATTCAAGAGAAAGGCTAATGTTTAGGATGGAGAGTGTCTGAGTTGCTAGTAGAAAATGCACTAAAGATAGGAGAAAAACGTGGGTGAGACAATGGAAATAAAGTACTTTGTATTTTTATTAATGAGTGTTCAATGGACATTTAAATTTTTTTAATAAAAACCATATAATATATATATATATATATATATATATATATATATATATATATATATATATAAACTATACTCATACATGGGTTCTGTTTTTTTTTTAACTGTGCTTTAAGAAGTTAAAGTACTGTGAAGTTAAATCGGGGTTTGGCATACTCTAGGAACAGCATGTTAATACTCATCAGAACATCTGGTCTCAGCATTTCCTGAGTAGGTCATCACACACATGCTTCCAAACCAGTGTTTGCTTCCTAATTCATGCATAGGCAAAACACACTTATGCACCAGTGTGTGATGTAATACTCACATCCCTCTACTAAAGCATAAATATTTCTGCATATGTTTTATTAGAAGAAACATTCAGAATGCATAAGGTTTACTTTTATTTTTAATGACCTTATGCACTAATATATACATATATATCAATGTATCTAATGCAATATATATATATATATACGACATTCAGATTAATGTCTGTATAGATCATTGGCAAAGTTGAGAGATCGTTAAGGGATGTGTTGTTTGCAATCTGTAATGACCTAGTACTGGAGCTAAGATTTTATCATCAGGGTGAAAACAGCAGTCGGGAGCAGAACAGTCAATAGTCTTTTTCTCTGAGGAGTAGTGCACTGTTTCTCAAATATTTTCTCTTAATCATTTCAGATGCTTCCTAGAAAAGAAGTTAGCTATCGAAAATGATTAAATGTACTGAAATGCTTATCGATCTGTGGAGGGCAGCAGGGAACCCTTAGGATATCTGAGAACATTTGCCAATAAAATTCTTTCCAATCAAGCAACATCCATAGTAATGCTCCAAACCCAGCAAACTTTTGGGGCCCACCAAGCTGTCCTCCTGATGACCGTTCTTCCAAATCTAGATCTTGCCAGGCACCCGAGGCTTCCTTTCTTCTCTCTGATCTTACCTCTTGTTCTCTCCTGTCAACCACAGCCTCTCTCAGGGGAATCAAAGGTGTCTTCTGTGCAGTCTTGCACTCAACCTTCCTTCAGTGAGTGTGGCTCACACAGAAAGCCATGACCATAATCATTTCTCTATTATTTGTAACTTCTTTTGATCTCCTCAGGTAGGTCATATACTGCTTAAGGACAGGATGTGTGTCTCATACTGTGTCCTCTAGACACCTAGCAGAGTGCATAGGAAGTAATCTGTAGATTAACTGACCTATGAAAAGGAAATGTCTTTTACCCAAGATGTCAGTGAAACCATTATGATTTCATACAAACTAACAAGCCCAATACAGAATAGCATGAGGTCACAGAAAGCAATTTTTTAAAAGAAAAAATTTCTTCTGATGCAATAAAGGCAGTCACTGAGTTTAACATTCTAGGAAGAAGCTTTGTTAATTTTGGGAATAAACTGCAATATAATTTTTCCTTTAAATGAGAAAAATTGCCTTCAGTTAAAAACAAAAAGTGACTCCTTACAAATAATTAGAAAGATAGTAGTTAATTGCAAAAGCTGAGAACAAGGTCCCAGAAGAGGAAATCTTATAACATCAAAGAGAAGGAACACATTATAGGGCTGTGGGATAGTAATACAAAATGATGGATCATAAGGTATGCAAAAGTTCTTGTGTTTCTTTAACTAATAATCTTAAGGAAACAATTTTTGTGTTGGTACAAAATCCAAAGAACAAAGACTGGAAATATGAGCAGTGTGTGTTTCATGAAAATAACTTCCATAAAAACTGTATATCTGAAAGATTCCCCTGTATTACTGTAAGTCTCATATATACGCAGCGCACACTGCTCAGCTTGGAAAGGACAGTGGTGTGAACGGTGTGTGTGGATATCTGGAGGTCATCTCCCATGTGTGGGGAGGGCAGTGGGCATGGAGGATACTTCCCGTCTTTACTCCATTGACTCCATTATTATTGGAAGTTTTTCCTGTGTGCTATAGTCTAAAACATTAAAATAAATAAACCTTACAGAGACTCAGTGGTGAATGTGTGAGGCGGGGAGTTGGGTGAGGTGACTGCAGTGTTTCGCTCCCATCTCCAGAGGGTCTGCTGTCATCTCTACCTTTGAGAAACAGTGTGTCACCCTCCACTCCACACAAGGACACTGGGTCCACTTGCTCAGGATTCAGAGGCCTGGAAGGGACTTGAAGTAGCCATCCTGTCTCTGCCTATTCTTGTCAGCTAAGGGCTTAATAAAAATGATCCCAACCTTAAAAGTAGACTCCTAAAAAAGACTCACCCCCTTCCTATCTTCTGATCCTGACAAATGCATTCTCACTCCACACCTGCTCCCATGCTGACCACCACCCACATCTTCTCCCCCAGAAGTCTGCTAGCTTGCCTGATTTTTATGCTCTTTATGTAATTCCAGGAAAAGGAAGTGGGTGAATTTCCTTTGAGGTGGATGTGTGACTTCTTTGAACACAGATTTAAGGACTGCTGACGTTAAAAGGGACTTCTGGTCCAGCCACCCCAACTTCACATAGAAGTACGTTCCAGATGCCATCACATCAGTTCTCAGTTCACCTGCACACTTTTGAGGGCAGACGTGATCCATCCGTGAAGTTCGGCAGACATCATACTGGTCACCTTGATATCTACACATGTCTGCTTGGAGTTGCTCACACACGTCACAACACCGCCTTCTGTTCAGAGCACGGCTGTGTGCACAGCACACAGAATAGTGCTGGTGGTCACACTGGGGCTCGGGAGAACTGTATGGCAGAGTACATTTTCTCTCATTATTCTACTGGTGCTCAGCAGTGTCCTCAAAGTACTTAAAACTCTGTGTTCTCGTTTGGATTTTGTAGCAGCACAATTGATGTCAGCCACACTGAGAACCAGAGCCTGGATTAGAGTGTAAAAAAGCTGTATTTTATTATCTTCGTAGGTCAAAAGGGTATAGACAGACCAAGTATTTGCCAGAGGCCATGGAGTTAGAAGTGAAGCAGCCTCCAAGTCCCAGTTCCTGTCCAATATCTTTGTCTGTCTCCTTAGTTCTAGTGAATCACTGCAGAACTTAAAGGAACACAGTGATGCTGATTCTAAGTGCAGTGAGTTTCAGAAATACGAACAATGCCAAAGATGAGTGAGGACAGGCATCAGCAGGATAGATGGAGATGCCAGTTCCAGCCTCTGCTACTTTAACTTAAGCTTCGATTCTTTTATCAACCAAACAAATCTCTTCCAAGAATCTTAGATTCTTTTTTCACTCACCCACTACATGACACTCAGATCCTACAGGAATCCCAAGGGTGGAGGGAAATAAGTGACATAGGGCAATTAAATGGGCAGACAATAAAGTCGAGAACTGGTGAATAACACAGAAACAAGTCACACTGTGGATCTCTGACAAGCCATCTTTGGTCCCTGGGTCTCAGTCACTGTACAGATGTGACAGATGCCAGAACTGGAGGTGGGGATGTGGGCCAGACAGAGATGTGAAGGCAACAAATGAAACAAAAGAGGGCGCTCTGGGAGAGGTCCTGGAGTGTTGCCCAGAAAACAGCAAACTGTGGTTTCAGAGTTTAGGTTGGTGTGATCTAGGGAAGTCAAAGTACGAGGTCCCTAACGAGTTTCAGACTGTCTTTTAGTAGTCACAGATGGTTGGCCAAGCCAAAATGTAAGGAAGGATAAAAACAAAATCTAGCATTTTCCACATGACAGAGAGCAAGCGGGAAACCAAGTCCCCTCACTGCACGATGCTAGCCATGGAGGCCAGCGTCTGATGAGCAGCTGAGAAAGCTGGGTTCAGACCAAACTGCTCCTTGCTGCCCAGGTAACCCCAGGCAAGTGGGTGTTGTGGGACTCCATGCTCTCATGTATGAAATGGGAATTATAACATGTACTTCCAGTGATTATTATGAGAATTAAATGACTTGAGCTGCAGAATTATTGAGATCATGTGAATTGCACTGAGCTTTGAATGGAAGGAGTTACCATATTTCTAGAAGTTGTGCTGTCTCTCTAATCCCTACCATACCAAGGACGGACTCATCCTACCCATCAAAATACCCACTCCAGCTCTCCTGTCCAGAGCTATGACCTTTGTTCTCCCTTGGACATCCTGGCCATGCATGAACCAGTGAGATGACTGGAACTACACAAGCCACCATATCTTTACCTGCACTGGGGGAAGCGTGATTAATCTCTTGGGTCCCTAAACTTTTTATATATTTTGCTGTGTCAAGTGGATGAAACTAACTGATGAATGCTGCTCTCTTCTTCAGCTCTGCAGGGCCTCCGGAGGCACTGATGCAGCTACTGTTTCCATGGAGACTGCCAGGGTCAGGATTGGGGACTAAAGTCATTATGAGTTCCACAAGCAGAAGCCTATAATTAACTCCCAAATGAGAGTTTTGAGATAACTCATCCTACAGGGATTGAGGGAGGACTGGGGATTTGGGGTTTGTCTCATGCATGTTTGCTAATAAGGCCAGGGAGAAGGGAAACCTGGGAAAGACTTACTTCCTTTTTGGTCTTGTCTGAAAGGGACTGGGACCTTAGAGAGTGGAGGAGCCCAATTAGCCATGGGTGGTGTCAGCAG